>PVJL010014074.1:0-29509 GCA_004026885.1 Lyroderma lyra | reverse complement strand
TGTGTGTGTGTGTGTGTCTGTGTCTGTGTGTGTGTGTCTGTGTGTGTGTGGTATATTCATCTGATATCTATGTAGAGGTATATAAAATCACACACACACACGGGATAATACATAATAACCACATCTCGCTTCAGAATCGTTTTCCTCTGAAGGCAGAAAACCTTTGCATTTACCAATTAACAGCAATTCCATCTCTTCTGATTTGAATATCTCTTCGGTGTAAATATTCAGTGAATTCGGAGTTCAAACTTCCTATCAGGCATGATGAGGTTCACCTCTCACGGGGTGCCCTCACCCCTTTTTCTTTCTGAGGGGAATGTACATGGAAACCACACTGCGATACGGTTCACACCCAGGGGGGTTGCTGTCATCGAAATGACAGAGCATGACAAGTGCTGGTGAGACTATGGAGAAGCGGAGACCCTCCTCCCTGCTGAGAACAAAGCGATGCAGGCACTTCGGAAGCCAGTCTAGCAGTTCCTCTGAGAGCAGTTTCTCTCCGAGGAGCCTACCCGAGAGAAATAAAAACACGTGTCCACGCAAAAACGTGTCCACGGGTGTTTATTCAGCATTATTCATAGGAGCCAAAGAAATAGAAACAATTCGAATGTTCATCGGCTAACGAAAGGATAAATAAAGTGTCATCAGGCAGTAAAAGGAGCAAAGTTCTGACCCACACCGCCGAGCAGACGAACCCTGCAAGCCTCCCGCTAAGGGCAAGACGACAGCCCAGGGGCCGCGAACCGCTGCGAAGCGTGCAGACCGGGCCGACCGGCAGGGACGAAGCGTGCAGACCGGGCCGACCGGCAGGGATGAAGCGTGCAGACCGGGCCGACCGGCAGGGACAGGAAGCAGACGGGTGAGGTCTGGGCTGCGGGTGGGAGTGCAGCGAGGGAGGGGTCACCGCGAAAGGACATGGGGGTGTGTTTGGGCATGAGGGAAACTTCCAGATGGATTGTGACGGTGGTTGAATAGCCCTTGAATATACTAAATGTACTGAATGTACTTGCAGGCTTCTGCGGGCGGGTGAACTCCAAGCGGGTGAACGGTTTCGGGGGTGAGTTATTCCCCCAGAGAAGTCTTTAAAAGAGAAGGAAACACTCCTCCCTCTCATCGGATGTTAAGCTGGTGGAATAAAAACTTAAACCTAATCGTGGTCGTATTTGCCTGTTTCTGAATGAAGCCAGCACCAAAGCAAGCAAAGATGGAAAAGGTGGGAGAAGTGGGTGTCATGTGATCCCCGATTCAGCCGCGCCGCTACCACGTACCCCCTGGACGTTTTGGTTACTCGAACCAATTAATTCCTGTGTTTTGTTTTGTAAGTTTTATGTTTAATTTCCCTCACAACTGAAAGTGCCCTGACTTGTGTAACAAGGTAGGCCTTCCAGCTTTGTAGGGTTTATTTGGTTTTGAATCCAAGTCCACTGTGGAACACGACTTCCAGAATCTTCCCAGCCACATACATCCCGGAGTGAGCGAGAGGTGCCGACCTCTGCACACAGGTGTGCCGGGTCCTGACAAAATCTCTGCCTTGGGCTGAGCAGGGCGGGGCCCCCCACGTCCCCGGGGGCTCGGAGTCACACGTCACCTCCTGCCATGACGCTGACTTGGGGGTGACTAGCTGCTTTTGGCCATTCCAGTTTGCACCGCTTCTTATTTGAACTGTCTCAGCCACTCAGACAAGTGTGGTCGCTCAGCTCCTCAAAGCCACGGACGTTCGGTCTGGGGATCACGAGCCGCACGAAGCCCAGTTAGTTTCTGGAAAAGCTACGTGAAATGTGTTCAGGTTGTTCAGTTCAGTGAAAGCAAGGCCACAAGCGGGGAGCAGTCTGACACATCGCCCGGCTCAGGGCCTCCTAGTGTACAAACTGAGCGAACGAGCCCACTCCCCTTCCTGATCACCCGAAGTGACACCACGGCTTCTCGCTTCACTCACCACGAGCCCCGCGAGGCACGAGCGTCCCGACGAGTGTCGTTGGCCATCCGAGGTGCCACGGACGGGCCACGCAATGACTCTCCAACCGTCCCGGCTCCTTATTCAAACCCAACACCGTCCTCTTGCTCAAACTCACCGGAGAGCAGATTTGAAGTTGTATTTCAAAACCGAATCGCGCAGTTGGGGTTTGGGAGGCGGTGAGGGTCGGAGGGGCAGGGAGGGCTGCCGGCAGACGGGCTGCGGTCGGGCTCAGCGAGGAGGGCAAAAACGGGGAGGAAAGGGAAGGGTCCGAAGTCCAGGAGGCAAGAGGGGAGTCCCAGGTCAGAGAAGAGGGAGGCACTAAATCAGTCAGCTCTGGCATCCAGGGCTTCGGCGAGAGCAGGAATGAGGGGTGCTGGGTAGGAAACCGGAGAGCACAGAAGCTGGGGACCTGGACGACGGTCTGGGTCAGCAGACGTCAGGGTGGGACAGGGGCCTTGGAACCAGGTGGAGCTCAGGGACAGCAGAAGGACGTGCAAAGTTGAGAGCCTCCTGTCACAGGCAGGAGCTCCTGGCCGGGTGGGGAGTGAGGGGCTGGTTCTTCGCGCACCCCTACCTGAGGGCTCTCCGGTGGGCTCTCCTCCCACCCTGACTTGGCCCCATGTCCCCCAAGACTGGGGTGTGCACGCCTGGCTTTGGACCCGGACCCTGCTTTCAGAAGTCAGTGCTGACAGTGCTCTGCCCTCCATGTAACTCGCCCCACAGCTCTGAGCTGGAAACCCAGCATTTCTCCTTCTGTCAGAGCTGTGCCCAGGCACAGCTGCCACCTCGCCGTCTCTGGGAGCCCGCCCAGCCCACGGCAGCCCGAGGGAAGGGGATCAGGCCGTGATGGCACTGCGTCTTAGCCCCTAGATCGCCAGTGAGTGACAGTCATCTGATTTGTGCAAACGCCTTACCTCCCACCTAGAGTGGGGAGTTTGCCCACGGCCCTCACGCAATGCCAGGTGTCCGTGCCCTTGGTGCCCAGTAAGTGTTTCCACTTAGTGAATGAGGCCACTGGGTAGAATTTTCTTTTTAGCTGACTTCCCAGCCTGACGGCAGGAGGCTTTTGCTAACAAGCTGTTCTCAATGATTTGTGCTTCAGTATTTGAACCTGCTAACTGGGCTGTGGGTAAAAACAGAACCCGAGGCTGCCGTTTAAAGTCCCGGTGGCAATGAAATAATGAGTGGCCCGGAGGGGACCGTGCCGCCAGGGCTGGAATTTCCAGTTTGTTAGCGTTATTTTCTGCCCAGCACGAGAGCTATAAAAGCCACGCTCTGAATTGCCCTTAAATGCAATAAACAGCCTCAAGTAAAGGGAGCAAAGGGCCGTGCCTGGGCCGGAGCCAGGGGGACCCGTGTACGTGAGACACGTCCCCACCCCGTTACCCACGCAGGGAGGGCCTGGGGAACGAGGGGGACGCGGGTGAAGGGCAATGCTTGTTTTTGTGGGGAGTGCCAGCTAGTGAAGCAAACGTAAGAAAACGGACGATGGTGGATCCTCCCTGAGAATGTTTTGGTGTCGGCGACGACACTGCGGTGACGCTTCTGACGAAAGAATCGTGTTTTAGAGACGCGCTGGGCGCTTCCAGAACGCGGTGCCCGCGCTGGGGCTTGCGCGAGGGCTCAGGGTGAAGGCAGGTGATGGGCCAATGGACATTTCTCACAGCTTTCTCTGCTCCTGTGTGTGCTTTTAAAATCTCCGTAACGAAAACTGAAAATGGACAATAAAACCGCCCTAAGTGACCCCGACCTGCTGCCTGCTGTAAGGCGGCTGACCTGGTGTGTGGGGAGGGTGTCGCGGGGAAGGGGACAGGGGTGGGTTGCAGAAAGGGGGCAGCACTTTGGTCGGCGTGGAGAGAAGTGGGCTAAGGAGCTTGTGTGAAACGTGTTTGCATGACAAGGGCCCTCTTCTTACTTAGGTGGTTTATTTGGAATGGCTAGCGACAGTTCTGGGGGAGGGGACGGTACAGTCCCCAAGGGCAGTCTAAGCCTGGGGGCCTCCTGTGAGTTTTAGTCCTTGAGGTCAGGAAACTTCTGGAACATTTGACCTGCTCCTGCAAATTTCAGGGCTTAGGGGAGGAAGAGAAGCAGCCAAAGCACACTGCTGCTTCCTCCAGTTCTCGCGGGACTTTGTTTACTCCTGCGCTCTGGACTGGTCTTGCTCCCTATGGCCAAGCTCCACACTCAGAGTTCGAAAAGTATGTGTGGGCTGACTGACTGACTGACTGATCAATTGGTGGTCCCTGTAGAGCCCTGTTACTGGAAGGATAGCTCGACAGCACACCCCTCACCTAAGGCTAGACACCCTGGATAAACAGACATCCCTGCCTGTGACCCCACACATTATTTACCCCATGAGAATTTCAAAATTGCATACATAGTGCAATGCCTGCAAACAGAATATTCCCTCATTTCCATTTCCTTGCTTTGCTCTGCTGAGGTTCTAGACTTAGTGCTTCTTTGGTAGCTTACATTTTAAGAGTAGTTTTGGAGAAAGCCTCCTATATAGATGCTACCTAAACTCTGCAATAATGTGTTTTTCCCTAAAAAAAAAAATTGGATGCAGTTGAGCAGTTAGCTCAAGGCCCTGAAGATGCCAGGTGAGTACTCTTCCCATATAACAAGCCTGGGAAATGCACACCTGAAAGCCCCCCAGGCCATTTGCCTATCCATGTGGGGACCTGTTGCTTCAACTTGCATGTGCTTAGGATGCTCAGCTCACCTCCCAAGACCACACATGTCCCCCAAGTTCTCGTTCCGTAACTCACTGGTCTACAGGCGTCTCCACTCCGGGACTTTTTCCATGACGCTCAATTCAGCATTTCCAGTGTTGAATTCGTTTTCCTCCAAACTTGTTCCTACATTACCTGCCTTGGGACTTGGGTAGGTCAGAACCCTGGTATCATCGCTCTGGCCCTCACGTTGCTGCCCCCGTGCTCGGTGGATTCTGTCTCCTGCCCACCTCTAGAATCTGTGCACGCTCTTCAATCTGATGACCGCTGACGGTTAAGACCTCCATTGTCTCTCTCCTGGGTCCTGACAATAGACTCACAGCCCGGACACTTCCAAGCAAATGGATTTAGGGTACTTTCTTGAATGATGAGAGGATAATTTCAGGAAGAAAGGTAAGGGCCAGGCCACAAATGACTTTCAGTGCCATGATGAGAGCTGGGTCTTTATTCATGTTGTTTCCACTGTGTTTGGAGAGGGGATGTAAGGTCTTTAGCTAAGAGACGGATGGCACCACACTGTCCTAGATGTCACAGGTAAAAGGAGGACCAAGTCCTTGATTTCACACAGTCTCAGAGGATACATTAGCTCCACAAAACTCAAGATCCCTTGATAGCAACAAGGCTGGGAAACGTAGTTCTTAGTTTTGCAGAGGCTACAGGACAGGAAGGCAAGCTGAGGGGGTGGGGGGTGGGTACAGAGCGAGCCTGTCCGTAGTATCTGCCCCTGTAAGAACGGCTTCCCAAACTCTTCCAGTGAAACTTTCAAGAAAGGTTAAGAGGAGAATCAAATACCACGAAGGTGTGTAGACAAAGCCTAGACACTCTGCACAGTTCTAATATTTCTTTGACAACTCATATTTTATCTTAAAAAATTAATGTTGGGATTGCCTTCTGTTCCATAATATGTCTATTCCATAAAAGTGTGGGATTATATACCCCCTGAGGTTTTCTGGCAAAATTGAAACTCTGGATAAAAGCAGCACATTTACACGACAAATGCTCAGACTCCTGGGACATTGTGGGGGTCCACCAGAGGTAGGTTCCCCTGTTTGGACATGAGAAACCTGGGATGAAGCCAACACAACAGGGGTTTGAGACACGTAGGTCCCCAGGGCCCCAACGCCACCAGCAAACAAAATTAAGGATTTCTCAGTGCTGAGGTTTCCACTCTCACCTTCTGTAATAGGCAAGATGAGGCAGGAGGAGCCCACGGGCAGTGGGGGCTGCTGCCCCTTGCCCCCTCTCAGAGGAACCGGGAAGGCGGAATAGCATGAGTACTCTCATTATCTCTATCTGCTTTTCATGGGCAATTTCTCCTGTGTCACACTGCTCCCTATCAGTTTGCAAATAAATGCAACCTCTTTCCATAATGGTGACTACTTCCTCCCCATTTGTAATTCTCAAGCTCTTACCTGCAAAGCATTTAACAGTCTTATTAAAGCTTGTTTAAAGATGTCTTCCTTTGATAAAGGGGCAATTATCAGGTATATGGCTTGTACCCCAAGATCATTTATCATCTCACAATCAATTAGATTGACTTCGCTTCTGAGCACTATGGATCTGAATGCCTTCCAGCCAATGGTAGTAGCATCACCAAATGGTGACCGAGTCCTGGTTGTGAGAGTGGTTAGTGGATGAACCCTTGACGGGAATTCAAGAACACAGCAATTTCCTAGAGTTCCTCCTTTCAGCTTTAGGGTCATTAATTGTGCCCTTTCCATATCTCTGCTCTGGGAGCCCAAGGACTTCCTTGTCAATGCCACTCCATTGCCTGGTTATACTTTTTTAAAAGCACATCACTTGGATCAAGAGAGCCATATGCATGCACAGCAGGTACCCCCATACAAATCTCTAGAAAGTTATGAAAATGTGTCTTTTAAAAATTCATAACTGTTTTGGAAAGCAAGACAGGGTGGCATTAGTGGCAACTGTGAGGGATGCCTGACAGTCAGAGGCAATGGGACCACCCGGGAGAAAACTGAATCCCAAAACGTGCAAAGGAGAGGACTCTTCCAAAGGAGGAAGCTCTTGCAGAGGGGTTCCAGTGGGGGGTGGGTACAGAGCTCGGATGGGCGCTGACTGGGGTGACGCAGGAGAAGCAGCAGGTGGTTCAGGACCTCTTCCACGTTCTATTGCTCATGCTAGCAATAGGTGACAACAGTGTCCTTGTTCCGTTGCGTTGTTGCTCCGCCGTTCCAGGAGGAATGAGTTAGATGCTTAGGCCAAGAAGCAAGCAAGACTCATCACAGCCGATGACCCGAGAGGAAACCAGCAGCCCCACACCCCGAAATCTGGACCCTCCCCAGGGCAGTGCGTGTGGCCTTGGCCTGTGCCTGCGGTGGTGAGCTGGGTAAGTAAAACCAGAACATCTTCCAGGAGAACTCGCACGCGGAAATGCACACACAACCGAAATTCACGATGATCAGACCTTGACCTCACGTTTAAAGAATTCTTTTAGCCAGCTAGAGAACCAGGGGAAATCGTGTTCTAGGATTGTGTAAAAGAAAGGCACATTTAGAGAACAGTATGTCACTTCGAAGACTTGTGTCAGGCGGGTAGGTGGCCTGTTACGGGAAAGGCAGGAAATGCGGATGGGGTGCATTCGGGAGCCAGATCATGAGGACCTCACGGGCCGTGCTAAGGAGCGTGGTTTTTCTTCCGTCGGCACAGGAACCCACGGAAAGTTTTTAAACAAGGGCGTGGCATGATCAGACTTATATTTTAGTCAGATTCTTCTGGGGACAGTGGCCGATTGACAAAGCATCTCAAACATGACTGCAAATCAAACCAGATACCATTCAACTGAATAAGCCAGGAGGAAAACAAGTTAGGTCCAGAAAGAAGATCACAGCATGTCAGTTAAACACACACACATGCTCACGCACATGTGTGCACACACACGCACACACATGCGCACATGCACACACGCACACACACACTCAGACACACACATACATGCACGTGCACATGCACACACACACGCACACAGACACACACACGCACACATGCATGCGCGCGCACACACACACACACACACACACACACACAGCATCCGGCAGAAGTAACGCCCAGACTTGAGTTACGATTTTATTAGCAAATGATAACCATGCACACTTAGGACTTTGTAAAGAAAGATTTGGTATAGACTGCCAGCTCATACAAAAGGGCTATTTGTGTAAGCACGAGCATGTATGGTGTGATTTTGTAATAAAATCATACCTCAAGTCCAGTGTTACTTCTGCCGGACGCTGTATGAATTAGAGCGAGCAGGTATTTGGGACTAAACGTGAACTTTTCCCGTGTTTTTCTACTTCCAAAACCTGCGTGTCCCGCTTAGGAGGGAGAGCTCAGGGAGACAGTGCTGGGTCTTGGTCGGCCTCAGCGTGAGCCCGGGTGGGCAGACCTGGTCCGGAAGCCCTCTACCTTACAGAGGCCCCCAGCAACACGTGAGGAGCCGGGGACCCTTACAGCAGGCCCCAGAGTCGCTTCTGTTCACTGAGGACCTGGCTCGCGTCCCTCGTTGCCTGAGTGGCGTGCTGGAAACAGTCAAGCACAAAGCCCAGCTCAGTGGACAAAGAATACGATGTTTGTGTTCATGAAAAATTCAACCCTAATTATACCTCTGGGAGCCGGTGGCCTTATGAGATAATGCGCCCGGGATGTTCATCTTGCTAATAGGTGCCGGCCGCAGGCTACTTATTTTCTGTGCCGTCCCTAAAGCCTTGGACGGCCAGAGCGGGGCTGCTTGCGCCCGTCCGTCAATGATAAGATACACAGGGTATTACGGTAACGCTGTGGGACGGTCCTCGTTTAGCGCCTGCCCTATGAGAACGCCCTTCCTCCTGTCGGCGGCTATCGCAGCCAATGCTGTAGTCGGCTCCCAGGAACTGTCACACGTACACGCGCTAACCTGGGCGCCGCACCAGGGACCCAGGTGCTGACACTTAAAGGTTTGTTGAGGAAATGGCTTTTGAATTTCATTTCTGCCTCCATTTGGGGGTGATCGTGCTGTACCCCATGACTGACTGACACGCAGAAGGTCATGGTTTTTGACCCAGCTGAGAAGAGGGAAGCTCAAAGGAGGCCGTCCGGTGGCTCGGGCAGACCAGGCCCGCCTCTCCCAGTATGGCGGCCGGCCTTCTGGAAGCAAAGGAGCCATCAGGTGGAGCGAACCCAAAGATGAAAGGAGAAAACCGGCGAGTCCTTTGGGTAGAAGGACAGAGATGGTACAAGCTCGCGTCTTTGGCCTGAAGCCAAGTTCAGTAACTGGACGTCAGTGACCACCCCCCAGGACTGGCGTAGGCTGAACCGTATGAAACTCCTGGTGTCCTACTGGTTTTTGACCTGCTCAATCAGTTATTTCACCTGGTTCAACTTAAGGCTTTCGGAACGCCCTAGAACTTGGCATAACCTGCACCTCCAGAGCCTTAAACCTCCTGACCGAAGCCGCCTTCCTTCTAAACCTCTCGTGTCCCCACTTCAATCAAAGTCTGCAGCCCAGCACAGCCCAGCCCCTCGGGCCCATGGAGCCGAAAGTGCCCTGGGCACCTGCACAGGAACACCCACAGTTACCTAGGACGATGGTTTTAAAAAACATCCACCAACCCTCCAAAACACATTGCTTTAAGACGTAGAGTCTAAACTCTCTCCTTCTGAGCGTCCTGAACGTGGAGAGTGTTCTAGTCCAGCCTTCCAAGCACTTGCATCTCGCCCAACACCTTGACCGCACTCCCACGGGAGACCCTGGGCGGACGCACCCAGCTAGGGAGTTCCCAAATTCCTGACCCACGGAAAAGGCGAGATCATAAACATTTGGTGTGTAAACCAGCAAGTTTGGGGGAGTTTGTTGTACAGCCCTGAGTGCCCAACACACCCAGCAACAGTAAGTCCAAATTTTCCTTCTCCGTGGTGGTAGTTTGCCAGGGTTATTGTGACAAATGGCCACAAATTACTCTTCAGCCCAGTCCGTCAATCCAGGAATCCGGAAGCGTTTGGACCCTTCGTTTTGCTCACTCTGATCATCGACTGGTCGCTGAGGTTCGTAGACTCTGCCTGCTAGACGCCTCTGATCTGTCCCATCCTGTCCACCCCTGAGGTCACTGCCCTAGGTCAGGTCCTCACTTCCTTGGGGCCGAATGGCCGTGTGCTTCCGAGTGACCCCTCTGCTTCCACCTCGCTCCCCTTCTCTGCCTCCGGAGTGATTTCTCTGAAGCTCATCGTGTCACTCTCCTGACTACAAACATTCAATGACCCCCCTTTTCCTCAGGAACTCTTTGGGTTAGCCCCCAAACTCACCTGTGACCTAGACTGCCCTGCCGCACCTCCTGCTGTGCTTCACAAGCACCTTTGGCTTTGGGGGTACCACGTTTGCCTTCGGGCATCAGAACAGCCAGGCTGTTTGACGCCTCCTCGTGTTAGTGGGAGCTGCTCCTTGTGTCTAAAATGCCCGTGACTTTCACCCTTAAACACTTCCAGGAAATCCTAAGACCATGTCCAGCCCCCTGTTTAGTTTTAGCATTCTGCAGTGTGTACCTGGCCCTACGGGGTCTCTGTGGGAGCGAGAGGGCGCAAGGTCACCCGTGCTCCAAGTCGCCTCCCGAGGGGCTCCTTTCTGTGATGCAACCGCGCAGAGGGGGCGCCTTTTATACGTCGGCCTCGTGTGCTAACGGGGGCCCTGCTCACACCTCTGGTCAGCGGGGAAAGGGAGGAGGTGACGAGGGAGCCTGACCGTCATCATTGCCTCCCCGTCTCCAGGAAGGTTGGGGTGAAACAGCCACAGGTAAACAGACCGTGGGGCTTACGGGGGTCCGGAACTCGGCCTCGGCTCCCAGAAGACGAGAGGCCCAACTTCAAGTGCAGGGAGCAGAGCGCCGTCTCTGATCTGGAAAGGGGCGTCTCCTCTCCCCGCAGGTGGAAGGCCTCGATGGCCTGAGGGACATCCGAGTTCCCTGTCTGTGCCTCCCCCGGGGGCACCTATCTCCACGGTGACCCTTCCAACGTCCCTAGACACAGGGCCAGGCTATTGCAGACATCCACCTGAGGGCAACTGGAATTTTCCACGTGGACCCACCACACCCTCAGGAGGTGGGGAGAGGGAAGAAGGGCTGGTAGGAGGAGGGGAGACCGGAGGGCTTGACGGGTCAGCACAGGGAAGCACCAGCTGGCCTGAGTGGACGGCCCAGGGCGTCAGCCTCGGGAAGCACGCTGGGGGGACGAGAAGGTGGCTTCAGGGACAGGGGAGAAGCCGGCGAAGCTCAGCTACAGGATGGGGCAGGCTGAGAGGTGACCCAACACATCAGGCAGAGAGGCCAGGGTGGTGACAAGAGGCCATGAGGAAAAGACTGGGCTAGGCAGAGTGACAGAGTCTTGGGACCTTTATACCTGACTCTGGGCCTTGTCTGTCGACCCCAATAAAGGTGGCTGCAAAAGCTGTCCCTGTGTCTGAGCGGAGGGACAGGGACGCTTCCGGAGCAACGTGGGGAGAAGCCAAGGCCCACGCTGTGTGTGTGATGAGTGTAAATTTTATCTCATGAACTGAGGAATCCAAGAACCAGAACTTAATTTATATTCCATGACTTCACGGACTTTCTCACTCAATCCTGGTTCTGCTGGCCCCCAGGGAAGACAGGGTTAGTCCTTCCTGGGAAACCCCCCTCCCCCGTGATGGTCCCCAATCTCAGGTCTTGCACGGTGCCAAGGTACTGAGGTAGGGGAGACCTACTAGATCCTTGGCCATCGGTGCCCACAGGGAGTCACGATGACATCTGTCATCCCGTCCTCCTGGCTCCTTCGGGCTGGGTAATCTGGGCTCCGCTGTGCTGGGAGACTTTCTTGAACGTTCTCTCTGGGGTCTTGCCACCGCTCAGCCGGGCTGCCAGGAAATGGGGCGGTGCCGGCCCCGTGCTGGGACCATGGCCTCACTCTTCCCCCCACTCTTCCCATTGGGCAAGTCCTCTCCTTTCCTGGTTCTCGGGCTGTGATGACGCCGTCACCTCCTCTGAGTACAGAGCCAAAGCCAGCAGGCCTTTCAGAGTAGGTCTGTTTTCTGACTTGCCACAGCCCCTGCTGAAGCGATAAGCACCAAGCTGATGTAAATGAGAAGGGAAGGGGGAACAGAGGGAAACAGAGTACATTTATGGGTCAATTTATTGGTTTCTTCTGACTCACCTGCCGGTCCTGCCGCTGGTCCCTGGGGCTGAGGGCGGCTCAATCCCACCCCACGGCTTAGGCAGCGGAGGGAATGGAGGTTCTCCCAAGTGGGGGTCAGGGCAGCAGCAAGTACTTGGCAGTCCTCTGTGACCCTTCCCCATCACATAATGACCAGAGATCTCTCCTCTGTGCCCCCAGGACACACTCCTCTATTGCCACAGGCCGGCTTCCCGCCTGCCTCCTTCTCTAGACAGAACTCCGGAGCCAAGCACGGGCGTTTGCTCATCTGTGCAGCTTAAGGCCTTGGAAGGTGGCGATAGAATGAATAACTCTTCGGAACGTCATGGATCGCTGTACCTGCTGCAGGCGACTGGCACGCCATGGGTGACTGAGGCCTGGGGGTGGAAATTGTGGATAACACCAAACTGTGCTTCTTGGCAAAACAAGAATCAGTGGATTGGAAGCATGAGCCAAAGCAAACCAGATTAAAATGTAATGCTTAAATACATAAAAACATGGACATGAATTGCAAAATTCAGCTGGAATACAGGTAATTTGATGAAAGAGTAGAACATATAAGCAAGACATAGGGGTTTTAGTTGTCTTCAAACTCCGTATGAGTCAATAATGTGATATGGCTGACAAAAATCACAACAACAAGTAGTCTAATGTAAGGCAATATTAGAAGTACATTGTCTAAAACCAAGGAGGTGACAGCCTTCTTCTTGTACACACTCACTGAATCCCCATGAAATCTTTCCTGTTCACCTGTCACACAAGGACCAGACAGAATACCTCCAGACAAAGTTAACCAGGAAGGTAGCTCTATCTCAACACCTTATCTTATCTTCATTTTAAGTGGTGCTAGATTCACTAGATATTCATATGGAAAAAGATAAAAGTACATAAAACTAACACAAATCACAAAATTTAACTCAAAATGAATCAGAGACCTAAACATAAAACTGAAAACTATAAACTTCTAGAAGAAAACATTAAGAGAAAAATCTTTGCAACCATGGGGTTGGTAAAGGTTTCTTAGAACAAAAGAAAACATAAACAATAAAAGAAAAAAAAATAGGACTTCCCTGGTGGTGTAGTGGCTAAGGCTTCGGCGCTGTCGATGCTGTGGCCTGGGTTCGATTCCCAGCCAGGGAACTACCCACATTAAAAAAAAAAAAAAAAAAAATAGTTGGATTTCATCAAAATAAAAATAACTTTCTCTTTGAAATCACCATTAAGAAAACAAAAATGCAAGCCACAGATTGGGAGAAAATATTTGCAGCACATACATAAGACAAAGAACTTGCACTCAAAACACATAGGAACTCTTAAACCCAATAGCAAGACAATACGAGAAGAAAATACGCAAAAGATTCCAACAGACACTCTACAGAAAAACAGTATATGACTGGCTGACCAACAAGCCATGAGAAGATGCGCCAATGATTACTCATTAGGAAAATAAAAATAAAAATTACACATGGACCGAACCAACTGCTGGCAAAGATGTGGAGAAACTGGAACCCTCGTGCACTGCTGGTGAGAATGGGAAATAATACAACCACTTTAGAAACAGTCTGACAGCTTCTTAAAACATTGCACATACACTTCCCATGTGAACTAGACATTATACAACTGTGTACCTAAGAAAACAATGAGAATATATAGCCACACAAAGATTTATATGCTTCATAGCTACTCTTTATTTGAAAAAACAGACAAAACGAAGAAAACAAAAACCTTGGAAGCAACCCGAACCAATGAATGTATAGATAATTGGTGGTCTACTCACACTGGGAAATGCTGCTCAGTAATAAAAGTCAGGAAGCTGTTGACACGCGTAACATGGATAAATCTCCAAATCATTATGCTAAATGAAATAAGCAAGACCAAAAAAGCACATGCTGTATGATCCCATTTATATACAATTTCTACTTTATATACAATTATATATATATATATATATGTTATCGGTGTACATTCTAGAAAGTGCAGACTCATCTCAGGAGTCAGTATGGTTGGTTGTGATGGAAATCTTCGCCATCTGGACGTGGTGTATCGGTCAGATTTTACATTCTGAGTGTGTGCCCCTTGGTTTGCTTTTGTTTTTCTATTTCAATGATATCTCCGTGCAGTGGCGAGGAATCTTCTCCTGGAGGAACCCAAACCAACGTCGGGTGTGGCTGGAACGGGTGTGGCAAGTCCTAGGACTGTTGAGCCCCGAGACTAGCAGACAGAAGCTGCAGGAGCTCTGGCAGCCGAGCTCTATCGGAGGGCCCGGGGAGGCGGGTGGCGTTGGAAGACCCTGTCCTTCCGGAGAAGGGGTCACTTCCTGCACAGGAATATGTGCTGCAGTGCGGCAGTCTGCTGTGCTGTCACCCACAGGGACAGAGAACTTGAAGGACCCAAGTGGCATTTGTCGTCTGGGCTTTGTCTGAAAGTTTCACATTTGCAGCCACCAGACCCAAGTTCTCCCGCCGATCTGGTGACTGGGGTGGGCTGTCAGGAGAGGGGACTGGGCCAAACCGAATGTTAGAGTCTGACACACACTGAGGCCACTTGACCTTCCGCACATGACACACCCCTGGCCTGGCCTCACTCTGGGGGCGATCTTTTCCGCTGGACAGAAATCACATGCCACTGTGTGATCCTCTACTAGGTAACACGTGGTGTAAAAAACTGGCTTGGTCGAGCGAATTAGTCGAATTACTGATGACGCACCTTATACATATTAACTCACTCTATCTTCACAACAGCGTGTGCGGTAAGGAGCAATATTACTCTCATCTTACACAGCAGGAAGTGGAGATACTGGGAGATGTAACGAAACTACCCGAACTCTGGGGATAAGAAAAAAATGGCACGCAGCGCTAATTAGATAATAGCAATTAGTATTTTTAAAAAGATGGATCCAGAACACAGGTGGTAGCTAACATAAGAGCGTAATTAACTCGTCTGCTGACTTAATTGCCACTTTCCTCATCACCTGGGCTAGCAGAGCGTTGGCCAATGGGAGAAACAGTGTTGATTAAAGCAAAAATATCAGAACCAACCTAAAAGTGTAGCGAATAGTTAAATCAATTTTTTATGGAATCCTCTGAATCTGTTTTTCAAAATGAAGAGCTCCCCGCTGTGCCCTGGGGCGTGTCCTTGGTATTTAGCACCTGCAGGCGCAGCACCAGTAATTAGTAAATGAGTAAGGCAGCACCAGTAATTAGTAAATGAGTAAGGCAGCACCAGTAATCAGTAAATGAGTAAGGCAGCTGGCAGACATTGGGCTCCCATCTGCAGGTCTCTGGGTCAGCAGGGGGCTGCTGAGGTAGCTGAGTTGATCCCACTCCTCCGTTTGAGTCTGTGGGTCAGAGCTCCACTCTACAGACCAGCGGTGAATGACACCGTCTTTGCTATGCTCTTGCTGGTCCAAGAATCATGAGGACATGAATCCATGTCAAGAATTCTGCCCCATTCAGTTTAAAAATATTCCCTAAGCCTGGACCAGTAGTGAGTTAAATGTGGTCCCCAAAAGATATAGTTCCAATCCCTGATTTCTGTGACTGAGACTTTATTTGGAAATGAGGCCTTGCACATACATTGTATTTTGTCATGTACAATATGCACCGTTTTGTCCAAATTTGTCAGGGAAAAATAAAGATGTGCATTATACATGGGCAGTCCTAATGATCTGTATAACGTTTTTAATTCTTTTATTTATGCTTATGAGTTAAAAGTGTAACTCTAGAAATCAATAACGATATCCGTATGCAATATACTACTGTGAAATACAATAAGCGTTCTTTTATACGTATAGAAAATGTTATACATAAAATTTCTTGTAGCTTCTATCTGTTTTGGTGTTTTGTAATGATTTGTTACATAAAATTTCTTGTACTATGTTTAAAAAAATGCTAAAATTCCTTTATAATACAAGGACCTAAGTATAAACCAACAAACTTTTGAATTAAAAAATTAAAATGAAAGATGTTTTTCCTGAAAGTTTGAGCCAAAGACGTGGGTACGTATTATACACGGGAGCACATTCTACCCAGCAAAATACGGTAATTAGGTTCAGGATACTGATCTGAGATCACCCTGGATTTAGGGTGAGCCCTAAATCCAATGACTGAGTGTCCTTATGAGACAGCACAGGAGAAGACACAGGGACGCACAGAGAAGGCCCTGTGATGTCAGAGGCAGAGACTGGCGTGACGTGCCTGTGAGTCAAGGAGTGCCAAGAATTGCTAGCAGCCACCGGAAGCTAAGAGGAAGTCATGGAACAGACTGTCCCTCAGAGCACTGGAAGGAACCAACCCCGCCCTGACACCTTTCTTTTGGACTTCTTGCCTCCAGAACTGTGAAAGAATAAATTTATGCTGTTTTAAGCCACTCACTTTGTGGTAATTTGTTTCAGCAGCCACACTCACCCACCCACCCACACACACACACACACACACACAGAAAACGAATACAATACGCTCCCACACGTGGCCTCTATGTCTTGCTGATACATAGTAATAAGTTCCAGATATGCCCTTGAGATGGGAGCTGTACTGCCCCTCCAGGCTGTGCTGCGTCTGATTCCAGCTATTGGCCTGAAAAAAATGAGGGGTGGTGGAGGGGCCAAGTCTGGGGAGAATCAGTGTCTCTGTGAAGCTCCAGTTCAAGTGTGGTCAACACGTCTGCAGGCGAGGGAGACTTTTGTCTCGGGCAGAGGGAGGAGTTCCGGCCTGAGATTGTTGGGTTCAGCTGCCAAGATGGTTCCAGCCCAGGTAGCCCGCTCTCACGCGTTCACTATCAGCTCCCTGGTATCGTCTTTCCTGCAGCTCCGCCATTAGAGTCCGGTTCTGGGTCAGCGCCATCTGACCTATGACTGCGGCTGGTGCGGACTTCCTGCAAAGCTACCACAGAGGGATTAGAAGTCAGGGGAACAGTTACTTTGGGGAGAAGGAGGCAATGACTGGAAAAGGCGTAAGAAGAGCCTCTGGGGTGCTGGCAATTGTATATTTGTTAATCTTGGGGGCTCGTCAGATAGATGTGTTCACTTTGGAAATTCACGCAGGATATGTCACCTACACAGGTTACACTTCAGCCAAATTTTACTGATAAAACATTGTTTGTAAATAATAAAAGTAAAGCCTCTGGGAGGCTCTCTGGTTTTTAACTAGCTGTTGGAAGTTGGAAATTGACTGCCCTGGGCAGCCGGGCTCCTTTTGTACGCCCCTAGGGCTGTCATAAAGCGCCACGTTCGTCTGAGTTAATATAATTTCCTCGGCAATGAAGTGAGCTACTAGCCTCTCCCCCAGGTCACTGCCTTATCCCGAGTCCTTCGGAAATCAGTCTGCCACAAAGATGGACTTGGCAAAGGGCAAGGCCAGGAGAGTGAGGGCGAGGGGAAAACGGAGTGGGACAAGGGACGTGCGTGGGGAGTGCCAGGCGAGGTGGTGTGGGCACTGCTGCACTGTGAGCCCCCGAGGGCCACGGCGGACCTGCAGTGACAACGCTGACGCCCGCTCTCCGCCTTCTCAGCCCCGTGCTTTCTCCAGCCACTCCGGCGGCAATGTCCGGCCCAGTGGTTCGCGGGTGCCACCCGCGTGTCCTTCCTTGGGCTGCTCCTCCTGCCCCCGGGCGGCTCTGATGCCACGGCTCGGGATGCTGAGGGGAGTCATTCAGCACTCAGGCACGCACAGCCTGGAGGGGCCGGGGTGAACGTCTCTGGGGCGATGGGAGCGGGTGGAGGGACAGATGCTCCTGTTCTACGGCCCAGCGGCACTTCTGAGATGCATTTCACAAGGCTCCTTAGACGACCTCACTGAGCACCCGCCCTAGTGGTGCTGGCTTAATGCATCTCTGCATTGGCTTTCTCTCCTTCCCTGTCACCTGTCCCTGCACCTTGAGGTTATCTGCATGCTTGCTTTCCCTCTGGCTCTGCTTCAGGGGGAACTAACAAGGCAAAATCACTCAGCAGAACTTGCCCAGGGTGTATGGCAGGTCACCAGCAGGAAGTGCACCTTGATGTGAGTGACAGGCGAGGAAGGAGAATATTAATAAATCTGCCTGGGTCCCTCATAGTTCCTGTATTGCACTGGTCAAAACTGACCCCATGAGAATTTAACTCCCAGTCCTGCATTGTGTCATCTGGCCTTTGTCTATCACTCAGAAAGTTGTTCTGTGGTGTGGGGTGGCAGGGTGACCTCAGGGGGTAGGTGCTGACTGACCCAGAGGGAAAGAGGAGGGGACAGATCAAGGAATACAATAAGGTGCACAAGTTTAGTGCCCCATACAAGGGAGGAGACCGTATTTGAAGAAGCAAAAGAATTGAAGGTTGGCAGAGTTTGAGAGTTGAAGAAACACTCATTTGGAGAATCAGTCCAGAAGCTACTGACCCTCAGGGGCCCAGGAGAGAGGCCCCAGCTGGAGATGTGGCGTTGGGACTCACAGGACCCAGGAGGCTGGAAGCCTGGGTGACGATGAGGCCACTCTGAGCGAGGCAGCAGAGAAGAGTTGGGGGGGTGGGTCAGAGCTGGGATACAAGAGTGGGGCAGGTGGTGAGGAGGGAGAGAAGCTAAGGGAAGAGGCCCGTGCAAGTTAGGAGAAACAGGAGGGTGCTGGGTCAGAGACGCCCGAGGACAGAGGGGGTCTGTCCAGCCATTCAAGGGTCATCTGTGACTCCGTGAGAAACCTCTGCAGCGGCATGGGGCGTGCAGGGCAGCCTGCAGGCGTGGGGCGGCCAGGAAGGACCCGCCTCCGCAGATGCCCCTGGAGGAAACAGGGTGTTGGCGGACTCGGGGCAGGGCCAGGGGGCGGGGAGCGCGTGCCCACCGGCACAGCCCTGGGTGCTCCCTGACTGCCACCCACGATGCTGGGAGAGAGGGACCGTGCCTGCGTTGGAGGGGACCTGGACGCTCTGGAGGAGGAAGATGCGCCCTGGGGAGGCCCGGAGGGGCGCTGCGCGCTCGGAGCAGGAACAGGCGGAAACGAGGCTGGGCGACCCGAGGGGCTCCCGGAGGAAGCGAGGTGGCGGGGGACCGAATGCCCCAGCCGCCGTCGCGTGCCCCTTCTGCCCCGCGTCCCTGTAGTTCTGCGTCTCTAAGTTAACGTGACGTGACGAACAGGAAATACCAGCGCCGCTGGGGGCGTGGCACAAACGTAAACTCTTTTCGTCCCTGTAATTTTTAACTTTTCATTTTGAAATAATTATAGATTCACAGGAAGAGAAATAAAAGTTTTAAAATAAGACCTCCCCCCACCAGCAATTGGCAAAACATATTAAATGTTAATAATATCCAGAGTGCAGGGAGCGGCTTTTGGAGGACAACTGGGTGGTACCTTTACGGTCCCCCACCCACCTGCATCCGGTGGCCCCGGGTGAGGGAGAGTCACTTGCACACCTGCACAAAGAAGCCACCTGCCCGTCCGTGGGGACATGATCAATGATGTGGAATTCCCTTCAGCCATTAAATAAAGAGGAGCGAAATGTAAGTTTATCAAGATAGGAGGTTCTCCAAAAACGTTATCTGAAAAAAAAAGCAGGTTCAAAACAGCACTCTAGAACAATCTGACTTTATTTTAATAGCAAGACAAACACAAAACTAAGCTGCTGGTGTCTGCAGCTGCAGCAACGCTCAGGGAGACATGGGCTTGGAGGGTGAGAGTCGAAGTGGAGTTACCTTTTTACAGTGTCACAATTTTGCGACGAGAGTGTACTCGTGTATCCTTTGTGTTTATTTATTTATTGGTTTGGGAACTTCTAGAATGGTACGGCTGCATGAGACAGCATCTGCGCATCTGCGTTTCCTGGCGGTCCTGGCAAAGCAGAACTGGACTCCTCCGTGTCTTACCCAAAGCGTGGCAACGTCCAATAAATAAATGCTCCTCGGTTGGTTGCTGGCTGTGGTCTGTCCCCTAACCCTGGAGTAATTCCTGCTGGCGGTAAGCTTCTCGTCCGGTGTTTGAGCTGCTTTGGAGGCAGCGGACTTGCACCCACCATCGCTGGGACTCAGCGAGCTGATGAGTTTTTGTTTCCTGAGCCAATGGGTTCGTTTGCACGGAGACTGTATTAGCTGCCTGGGGCCAGCAAGGCACCACAGACTAGGCGGCTTACAACAGAAATGTGTTCTCTCACACTTACGGAGGCCAGAAGCCCGAGGTCAAGGTGTGGGCAAGATCGTGTTCTCTCCGGAGGTTCCAGAGAGACTGTTCTGTGCCTCTCTGTCAGCTTGTGACCGTCCCTGGCAGTCCTTGGCTTGCAGGGGCATCGCCCTTGTCTTTGTCTCTGTGGTCCCATGGGGTTCTCCCCATGTTTTCACATCATCTCTGTGTCTGTCTCTTCTCTTCTTATAAGGACACCAGCCATTTGGATTAAGGGCCCACCTTACTAATGTCATCTTAACTTGATTGTATGTGCAAAGACCCTATTTCCAGGTAAGGTCACATTCACAGGAACCTGGGATTAGGGCTCCCATGAATCTTTTTGAGGGGCCATAATCCAATCGATTACAGAGTTCAGTGTATCAGTCTTTTCTCTTAGGGTATCTGGGTTTGGGCTTCTGCCTAAGGAAAGTCTTTCTCACTCAGTTTATGAATAAATAGATTTTTATGATTTAATTTTTGCATTTAAGTTTGAGTCATCTGAAATTGTTTTGGTGTAAGGAATGAGGTAAAGATTTATTTTGGTATTTTTCATGCTTTTAGGCCAGTGTTCTAAGGCCGTTTATTAGATGACCCATTTTTTCTCATTTCTTTGAAATGCCACAAGTCCGACCCAGAGGTCAGCAGGGCTGAAGGTCCAGGGAGAGCTGAAGGAGCTGCGCCCCGCTGCTGCCCCGTACGGACCCCGTTACTCAGCGGATTCGTGACAACCGCTGAGCGTTAGCACAGTGCCTCCAGCATTAGCCAACCCATGCAAAGGAGCATGGTGTTCCCTCCGCCAGCCCTCCAAATCTTGTGCAAAATGTCTTTTGAGGCCCATTATAACCTGAAACCATGCAGAGAAGGGAATTCTTAGAGAGGCTGACTCAGCGCCATGGTGTAGTCTACTAAGTCTTCAAAGGATCACTCGGGCCGTTATTGCACAATTCAAGCGAGACATGCTTGTGTCTTGGGCCAGGGAGTACTGGGAAACAGTCATACATGTAAAGAACAAGCAGGACTTCCTGACGGGCTGGATGTCACCTGGGAAGGGAAAAAAGATCAGTCAAGGACGACTCCCAGGTGTCTGGCACGAGCAGCCTGAAGAATGGGATTGGCGTGAACTGTGATGGAGAGACTCGGGGATGGTCTGGCACTGGGGTACTAAGTTAAGAACTGCATTTTCCTTATGTTAGATTTGAGGTGCTCACTGGACTTCCAAAGGCAGATGTTGCAGTCCTAGCTTTGGAGATGAATGAAGTCACCAGACAGCTGTTATGCTTGGGGACAGGTGCGTTCCATGTTGGGGGAAAGGGGTACACCGGGGGTGCCAGAACAATGTACACACATTGTGAGTGATGTTATCTGTGTAATACGCATAAATACTGGTGGGGACCACGCTGAGCACCTCCTGTAACTGCAGAAGTCAAACCTGACTTGTATTCACCTTTTGTTATTGCTCTACATTGAGTAGTAGAGTTTGAATGCAGCCTTTTCTTTTCTTAAAATGTGTGTACACCTTTTTGGCACCCACTGTATATGGGGCAGCCTGAGGAGTACACTGTAGCAGAGAGTGCTATGATGGCCAATACACAGTATCTTCTTTTCCTTTAATAAGAAAACACTGAGTTTTAGTTGGACACAGACCTTCTCAACTGGAGTTGACAATTTTCAGCCTTCCTTCCAGCTTTCCGAAGTTCTGTTACCAAGTTGTAGCTAATATGATGGTAGCAGAAGTAATGTAAGTCACCTCAGGTCACAGCCTTAAAAGGAAGGGGTGGTTGGCCCATTGCACCTTGGAACTTCCTGGAAAGCAGATGTGATGGCCGGTGCTAAAGCAGCCATTTTAGTTCATGAGATGGAAGCTACATGTTGAAGACAATGGAAAAATTTAAACATACAAAAAACAAAACAGAACAAAAAAACCCCAGAGGGATTACTAGAGTAAACCCCCATATAAATCCATCACTTATATTTAGCATTTGTTAACATGTTGCCATATTTTCCTCATTATTTTCAATGAAGTACTTTAAGGAAATCTATAAAACATGCCATTTTATCCCCAAATTCTTCAGTATGCATCTCTAAAACATAAGGACATTTTCTTACATAACCAAAACATATCATAATCACAATTAACAAAATTAGTACAATTCCTTACTATGCTATCTAATGTTCATTCCATAATTATATTTCTCCAATTGACCTCTAAATGACTTCACGAACACAGTCAAGGTTCATTGCCTTCATTGTTATATCTTTTCAGTCTCTTTTAATCGGAATCACTTCCTTCTTTCCCTTTTATCCTCTAATGACACTGACCGATGGAAGACACGTGAGCAGCTGTCGTATAAAATGACTCATCTTCTAGGACTCAGAGTTAGCTCTAAATGGCCATTAAAATTTCGGGCAAGAGCACATCATAGAAGCCTCATATCCATTGCCTCAGGATGCACATAAAGTCTGGTGGTCCCACAATTAGAGATATTAACATTGCCAACTGATTTAAAAATCACTTTTGGAAACAATATAAAATACATAATAAAGACAAAAGGCTACTGACATTCTTCAATCCAGTAACTCAATTCATGCAATCATGGTCTAAGGGAATAATAATGAACCCGACAGGAAAAGCTCTATTCTTGAAAACTTTAAGCCCTGGTCTCTTTTAAGAAAAAACTGGAAATGACATGACTGTTCAACCATGGTGACTGTGTTCACTCATTCCTTTATGCCATAGGCATTTACTTAGCTCTCACTGTGCATTAGACCCTGGGTTAGGGACTGGGAACACAGGAGCACAAATGGCATGTGCCTAGGGATCTGCTGTGGGGAACGTGCATGCACAAGACATTTACTTCACAAGGTGGAAAGACCCCAGCGGGGTGGAGTTACCCTGTAATGATTTCAGTGTAGTTCCCCCAAGAGCTCCAACCCATCCCCCGATGAGGAGGCACTCAAGAATTGATTTCCAATTCACTTGACATCAACTACTAATGTAACTGCAATGTGGTTGTATAAAAGATAAACAAACTAATCTTTCAGGTGGCACATATTGATCTCTGGTAGCCCTGAAACAATGAAGGGTCCTACAATCTGGGAGATGGTATTTGCTCAGCAATAGAATTGTATCCACCAAGGTTTAATGGCCTGAGAGAGGATGTATGGGGTGGGGAACGAGCATGATTTATTTGAGATGTAAATCATATCAGCTCTTAAGTATGCCTTTGTACTGTCTTGGAGCTTGAACTTAGGTCGCAACAGTAGCTTACTTCCTGTCAGTGGTGGGTCATATTTACTCTGTGGCCTGTCCCAGGTTAGTAGTTGTGTGAACACACCCTGCGTCAGAGGACCTGTTTGTTGCCGACCTTTCTCGACACAAAGGCTTACAGTCCACAGCCTCAAAGTGGGCCAGGTGAAGTTAGGCTCAGACACTCTTAAACATTCACCTGATAAGTTACTCTCCAAAGCATTTTTATATAAAATACTTTAAACCTTTATGGGTGAATCAAAACTGGATGAGAATTTAGGATGTCTTTGGTTTATTCCTTTGCCTTTAGATTGGATCATGGCTGCTTCAACTCATAAAGATAAGAATTTATCTTAAAAAAAAAAAAAATCAGGGCTAATACCCCAATGAGCTATTTCACCATTTCTGCGAATAATTTGCTCCAGTGTTTAGAGACATCGGCATTTAAAGTCAGCTGTCTACATTCCTCGTGCTCTTGTTTACATTTAGTTTCTTTGGTTCTAACCTTGGCAAACATAAGTGCCCTTGGCCCTCAGGACCAGTCCTTTGGCCATCTCACCACCCTTGTCCTCTACCCCATCCACCTGATAACCTTGTACTTGGCCAACTCTTACTACGGAGTTTCCAAATCACATGCCACCACCTGGGCTAGCCACTGTTTTCAGCTGATTTTAAAATTCTTATTAGCAGCTTTAGAAAATGGAAACAAATCTATAGTGACCAAACCAGGTCAGCAGTTGCCTGGTGACCGGGAGGGATGGTGAGCAAGGATGCCAGGGGAGTTTAGGGGAAGATGGAAATGTTCGTTACCTTGTGGTGTATACGTAGGTCAACGTGATCAAATTGTGCACTGCAAATGTGTGCTATATGTTGCCCTTTAATACGAGGGCAGACCAGAAAAATCATGCGGTCATAAATGCCTCTTTGTCATATGACATGGCTGGATACTTTCTGGATGGGCCTCGTGTACCTCAATAAAGTTATTTAGTAAATTCTCATCAGCTGTTAGTTCCACTTCTTCCAGTCCCAGACTCATCTCAGAAGCCTTGGCTGTTCACGTGCCAAGCCGCAGCCCCCAGCGCTGGAACCCACAGCCGGGCCATGCCAGCACGGCCCCGCTTTGTACGTGGGCCTTTGTACGTGGGCCTTCGTTCCCGGCGGCCCTGTAAGCACTTGACTGTCAATGAGGCTCAGAGAAACGAAGCAGGTCGCAGCTTGTTCCTGCGGGGGAGCCGTGGGCTGCTCGGTGGCCGTGGGGAGGCGGGCCTTGCTCGATACAATGGCCACCACAGAGACGAGTATTCTGACGTAGACATTCAACTTCGGGTGTTCGGACCCCCACCCCCGACCGAGACCTCCTCAAAGCCATGACTAAGCCTCTTGGTTTGCGCGTGCTTGTTGAAGCACACTGGGGTTCGGCCAGCGTGTGCGCCTCAGCCGCAGCCCAGCTCTGCTGCAAAGGGGAAGGGGTCTCGGGCGCTCTCTCCGCGTCGGTGCCCGCGAGCCCTGCTCCCCCGCCCCTCCATGGGCAGCGGCGAAGACAGCTTCTCGGAACAACTCCGGGCCTTCCAGAGCCAAGGCTCCACCTGTGTTCCACCAAGGGAAGTCAGAAGAGAGGCGAAGGGGACGCCAACACGTGTGTCCACGTCCGAGCTGCCTTTCCCACGTGGGGTGTGGGTCTTCGGTTCTGATCACAAATATCCTTCTTACCCCAAGAGAAGACTCTCTTCGTGGGACACTTCGTGGTGTGTCTTCCTACAGAAAGGGCCCGATTGTGTCCACCTGCCCTTGAGGGAAGAGTCTTGGAAAGATGAAAGGACTTGCCCGAGGCCACGTACCAATAAGTGGCAGACAGGCCCCGGGAGGGGGAGGGGTGGGAGGCGCTTTAGCACAAGCTGGACTTGTCTCAGCGTCACCGGAGTGTCAGCTGAGGTTTCCTGTCCCTGAGGGGGAGAGCACTGAATCAGGGGCCGGAGCCACCTCAAACTGTGGACTTTCTGAGAACAATAAACCTTAGGCACACAGCGGAAGGTGGTGACAGGTGCCTCCCCCCTCTGTGAATGTCTGTCACCGATGGCTAAGTCTTACAGGTCAGGGCCAAGCCTGATGACATTTCATTCATCAGTACCTTCCCCCTCAGAGCCCTTTTCCTCCCTGGGAAGGTCGCGTCCCTCTCTGCCCTGAATAAGTCACAAGCTGGCAGCCTCGTTTTGCTGTGCATGGGGAGGGCGGCCCGGTGGCCTTTGGTCCTGCTGCAAAAGCACGATAGCACGGGCAGGGCCGGGGCAGCCGCCTTTTCCCAGAGCGGAGGAACCTCCTTTCCCCCGAACGAAGGAGAACCGCGGAGGTTCACGAGGCGGAGGCAAGTTCCGTGACCTTCCAGGGAAAGGGGGCTTCCCTTCAGACACAGCCTTTCTCGTTGGGGTGCCCGCCACGGGCACCCAGTTTTTAAACGCCGCACCTGTGTGGCCACCCATGTCCCTGTGTCTCCTGCCAGGTGGTTGAAACCGGTGTAGATGGACATAGAGACAGAAAAAGTCCCGGCAGCGTCTGAGTTCCAGTTGTTCCCACTATGAAGGAACATTCCCGCCTTTTCCTGGGCTTGGACGAAAATTCGCCAGGTCCCAGCAGGAAGCAGACAAGGGACTCAAAGGCTTTAACCGAGGACAGTCAGTTGTCCTCTGGCCCTACCGTTACTCCTGCAGGTCAGCAATAATAGGGGTCAAAGTTTGAAGAAAATTTACGTGAGATTAACTCGACATAAAGAAAGTTCTGGAAAGATTGCTATAACTTGATTTTACTGGTGGGCCCCAAGCTTTGGTATTTGCGTGCAGGGTGAGCACTAGATTTGAGAAGCCCCCTCCCTCTCCAGCACCTCGTTATAGGTCCTAAGTGGCTGCAGAGGGCAGGGGACATGGCTCCCCCTCCTCGGGCTCAGGCACAGGGCTGTGCCCTCATCCTCTTGGTGTTGGATGTTTGCTTCTCAGACCGCCAGCCGCACCTTTGGACGATCAGCTTGCTGTGGGCTGAGGAATGGCTGGGTGGCTTGATACTGCCCTGGAGAACTTCGTCGGACTAGGGGCTCACTAGGGATGGCATTCTACACTGACATTCGTTTTGCCTGTGTCTTGACGATATTGATCTATTGTTTCCTGGAATTTGTTAATATTTTTGCTATTGAGAAACTGATTGTCCAAGTATTAATAATCATAGTCGCTTTGTAAGACGTTTATATTTCTTCTCTGGTGACTGTTAAGATTCTCTCCTTAGCCTTAATGTTCTGTAGTTTTCCTCAAATGTGTCTATATATGAATTTATCTTTATTTGTCCTGCATGGCTTTTCGCCCACCCTCTGAATACAAGGACTTAGGCCTCTCCTGACTGTTGGAAAATCCTCACATTTTCTTCCCTTTCTAAGTCGCTTCTTTGGGGACACCTTTCAGATAGTTGTTAAAACCTTCCAACCTTACCTCTCTTCCTGTGCTTCTGTGCCACCTTCTGCGTTCTGCCTTTACGACTCACTTGCAATTGATAAACATTAGAGTTTGTCTGGTCTCTTGTCAATGACCGTATTTTCTATTTTTAATATTTCTAATTGGGTTCTTTTCATATCTACCTGGTCTTGTGCCATCTCTGTTTGTTTTTGTTCAGAAATTTCTCACTTTCATGGTTATTTTTCCATCTCTTGAGAATTCTCATCATAAAGTAAGTTGTTTTTAGATTTCTCTATGATTCTCATTATATCTGGAATGAGATAAAATGATGGTTGATTTTACTCACTCCTTTCTTAGAATTACTTTTTCAACATGTGTTTTCAGATTTATTTCCCAGCTGACCTTGACTTAGTCTGTCTCTCCCCTCTCTTCTCCCCCTCTCTCCACCCCTCCAGGAACTGTGTGCTGTCGCCCTCACTCTGCCTCCTGGGCCACCCAGCTCTGTGATGGTACTAGAGACAGCACGTGTTCGTTTGCACAGGCTTGGGCCGAGTCCTGGTGCGGAGGTCTGCCTTCTCCCTTCCCCTGCCCTGGGGAGGTAGATGAGTAAGCCATAGATCCAGGAAGTGGTGGGATGTGAAAGAGACTGATCAAATGTTAAAAATATGAGAAAATATGGTAAGCATAAATCTCACACACACACACACACACACACACACACTTACATGAAATAAAACCCTATCCAAAAGGAAATGATTTGCTCACAAAGGTCTCCTAATTGCTGTTCTCATTTTGACAGCTTCAAGTGCACTTCAAAGTTGCATCGCTGCATTGACCTGTTCAGTTGGCCTAGTTTTGCAAACCAGACTCCAGTTTAAGCACACTGCTCGTGAAATGAAAGCAACTGTAGTGGAGCATTGTGAAGGGCATCCCCGGCTCTCACCACACACGCCCGGCCCGGCGGGGAGGGTGTGATCATTCTGAATGCATCTCTTTAGCGGAGGCTTGCCTTCCCAGGTTCAGTGATTACTGTGAATGTCTGTTGTCCCAAGGATGAGGGACAAAAGGCCCTGCTCCTGAACGCGTAGCCTTCCTGAGCATGATACCACCAAGGGCCATTGGGGCGAACCCTGCTGGGGAACTGTGGAAGCCAGCGTAGAGCACGGCTCGCAGTGCGAGAGCGGGGTCTGTGCTCGCCACTTCCCACCGGCCATTGGTTGAGGGATGCTCCTGTGGTCGGGCGTTCATTCCCCAAAACTTGAAGCAAGCTTCCCTACCAGAGAGAACATTCCAGCAAAGAGTCACAGGGCTGGATGTCGGACTGATCCACATGGGAAAGTAAGGGCTGAAGAGACGGGGGTAGGGTTCCTGCCACATCTGACGAAGCGTCTGCACGGACATGTGGGGACCTGCTCTCTGAAGGTAAGTGCTTTCCAATCACGGGCTCATTGCCCGGTCCCTTTAAAGCCAGAGAGAAAGTTGTTAGGATGGAAGGAGGAAAAATCCCCACACCCACAGCCGTGAAACCAACAGCGTTTCTCCAGACGCCGCCGTTGGGCCCATCTGTGTCTTCCGTGAGCAGACTGCCGTGTGAGTGCCAGGGCTTCTGCTGGTGACAAACCCGGCTCCCGGCCTCTCGTCTGCCAGCTGCGTGGACGGCACGGGCGCGCGCCTTTAGCAGCCTGGCAGCGCCTGCGGCAAGTTGGGGCTGCGGGGAAGTGGCTGTGCTTCCGTCCTGCCCTCTGCACCCGTGGTTTCTCATTAAAATGAGCATCTTGTTATACAAGGGGTCGCCCACGGGGATAAAGCTGGATTAAACCTCCAGCTTTCGGGGTTGCTGTCCCCTTACCGTGACTGCTGAGAAGGGAGCTAGCTCGCGGCGGCCCGGACACGGAGCCCTGCTCCCACGGGCTGTCTCCGCCTCGGTATCACATCCCGGGGTCAGTCCTGTTCCAAAAAGAGCTGAACCTGCAAAAGGGCTGCCACGACCGTTTTCTTGTCCCCAAGGCTTATCCCACTGAGAGTTCACAGCATTCCCGGAGGCGAATGCCTCGCTCCTACCGGCCGGGCGGGTGTGCAAACGCGGGGCCGGGACACCGGGCTGGCTCGCTCTGAGTTGCACGCACGCTGGGTGGGAGGCCCAGGACTAAGGCTGGCACCGTGTCCACGGTGGCGGTCCCAGGGTCAGGGAAGAAACGTGCCCCGCTAGAGAAAGAGAACTCGTGTCTCGAACACGTCTCCAGGCCAAACTATTTATACCCGTTAGTGCGCATGCTCCCCCCGAGAACGGACCCGGCACAGGCTGTGTTCTTACAGCTCGTGAATATAACGGGGTCCCTCCTGAGGCTGGCGCTTGAGGGGCAGGAGACCCCGTTGACGCTTCACCTCCCAGCTCCTCAGCCTGCCTGAGGTCATCTGCAGCGGCGGGGACAGCGGCGGGGACAGCGGCGGGGACAGCGGCGGGGACAGCAGCGGGGACAGCTCCGGCACTGGCTGAGGGCTTCCTGCGTCCCCCGCTGCGTCCCTCACTTCTGCCTGCATCCGGGCCCCGCCTGCCACAGTGACCCTCAAACAATAGCAGGCCAGGGTCATGCGTAAATGCTCCAGTGGGACGGCTCCGAGGTGTTTTCCATGCAGTTTCTCAGAGGGGCCCCAGCAAGACTGAGCCCCAGTGGCCCCCCTAACCTCTCACTGACTTTTCTCCTTCCCTGCTTCCCACCTTTACAGGTCAGCTCGCTGGGATGCCCCCTGCCCCCAAACACGCCACCTGCATCCAGGTCTTTGTCTCAGGGTCCCCTTTTCAGGGGGTCCTGAGCTAAGACACGGCCCAAACATAAGTCAACGTTCTTGAAGCCCGAGT
>PVJL010014073.1:0-29528 GCA_004026885.1 Lyroderma lyra | reverse complement strand
AAAAAAAAAAAAAAAGATAAAAAGAACACAGTCCTACATAACCATTATACATGTAAGATAGCTAAAAGTATTTTTAAAAGACACTGGCAAAGACAGGAAAAAATGTATGAAAAAATGAGAATACCAATAAAGAGATAAGGCTTATAAAAGTAAATCATAAATTAATTCTGTAGTTCAAAGTAGTATTACTGAAATCAAAATTATAGTAAAAGAGCTCAGAAAAAATATTTAAAACAGCAGAAGAAAGAATAAGTGAACTTGCACATAGGACAATTGAAATTTAAGTCTAAGGTACAAATATAAAAAAAGATATCAGGAAGAGAGTGATAAAAGAGCAGGAAGAATAGTTGAAAAAATAATGGTGTAAAAATTTCAAAATTTGTTGATATATATAAATACACAAATCAAAGAAGCTGAGAAAAATTATGTAAAATTTATGTAACATTATTTACTACAAAATGACCCAGTAATTCTACTCTCAAGTATACAAACAGGAACTAGATACTTGCACATCTATATTCACAATCGCAACATTATCTATAACCATAAGGAAAAAACAACCCAAGTTATCTAAGGTAAATTAATTAACAAAATGTGGTATATACATGAAATGAAATATTATTAAGTCTTGAAGGAATGAAATTTTGATGTGCAAGTGCTCTCTGGAAAACATCTAGTCATCAATGCCTCTATTTTTAATATTATATGGCTGCATATTTTGCAGACAGCCATCATATATTATATTGTAGATGTATTTTGAAAATTTCACATTATGCTTTTTTATATAAAATAGATACATATATTGTGTGACTTTACTTATGATATGTCTAAAATGGCAAATTCATTTAGTCAGAAAGTATAATAGCCTGAGAGAATGAGGGAAGAGACATATATTATTTTATGCATGTGGATTATGTATTGGAGGTGATAAAAACTTTTGGATATAGATAGTAATGATGGTTACAGAAAATCATAAAATTTATTTAATGCCATTGAGTTTTATACTACAAAATGTTAAAATTATAATATTATAAATATTTAAAACAGTAAAAATGTAATGTTTATTAATGGACAAATAGTAATACAAAAGAAATGACACAATCACAAGAAAAGAAGAAAAGTTACATTTATTCTGTACTTATCAAATAGTCATATTGCTAAACATTGACTCATAAATTATTTCATTCATAATGACACTGAAAAATATTGTTTTTGCATAGATTAATAATCCAAGATTGGGTGATATAAATAAAATAAGATCATCTGAGAAAGCCAAAGGCCAACTTAACTGAAAAAACTAATGGTATCAAACTCTGTTCTTATTAGAAGTAGAGTATTTTTTGTATTCTGAGAAATAAAATTTGAAAGCTTTCAATTCCAATTATTCAACACCCAGACAAACTTATGTGCTATGGCCAAATTCAAGCAAATAAGTAGAGAAAAACAATTACTCAAAGCATGCAAGATATTCAAGCTTCTATAACATTGTACTGGCAATGACCACTGACATTCAACCATTGTTTCTTTCATGTCATAACTATGTAAATTTTCCCTAAACATTTTATTATAAATACAGAAATATTTCACACACACACATTTAGAGGAAAACATAATTACATTTAGCCTTGTTTTCTTTCATTATTAGTTTCAGGTATATAAAACCACATAATGATTAAATATTTCCACACCTTGCAGAGTGATAACCTCAGAAAGTTTACTCTTTACCTAACATAACTGTTAGGTACATAACTGTTACCATACCATTGACCATATTCCTATGCTGCACTTTACATACAGTGAGTGTGAGTGTGTGTATACATATGTATACACACACACACACACACACACACACACACACACACACATATATATATATATATATATATATATATATAATATATATATATATATATATATAATATATATGGGCAGCCCCAAAACTATCCAGCCATGTAATATAAAAAATAGAAGCATTTATGGTTGATGATTTTTTCTGGACAGTTCTTACATATTTTAGGTACACTTGACCTTAGATGTTATTTTACATTGGTTTCAGGTGTACAGCACAGTGTTTAAGCATTTATTTTTCATTGAATTTATTGGGTGGACATTAGTTAGTAAAGGTATATAGGTTTCAAGTATACCATTCAATAATACATCACTTATATATAGCATTGTATGCTCACTACCCAGAGTCAGTTATTTTTCTATCACGATATTTTTGACTCTCCTTCCATCCTCTACCACCTTCTCCTCTCCTAACCTGTGGTAACCACTGAACTGTTGCCTGTGCTTATGAGTTTTTCTTTCTTTGGCTTTTTGTCTTCCTTTGTTGCTTTCAGTTTTATATTTCACATGTAAGTAAAGTCATATGGTTCTTGACATTTTTTCTGACTTATTTTTCTTTTCTTTTAAATTACATTTTACCTACAGTATTATAACAATTTCAGTTATAAAGCACAGTGATGAGTCATTTATACAACTGATTAATCCTTGTTCTGATACATCTGGTTCCCCTCCAACACCATACAGTTACTACAGTGTGGTTGACTATATATCCTATGCTGTGTTTTATATCGCTGTATCTATTTTGTGACTACAAATTTGCACTTCTTGATTTCTTCCCCTTGTTCCAGCCTTCCAGCTTTCCTCCCATCACCCCAACAAATCTATTACCCATCTAACACCACACACAGTTACTGCAAACTTACTGACTATATTCCCATGTTATACTCTATATTTTCTTGATTATCTGACTTATTTTTTTAGCATGATAATCTCAAGATCCATTTATGTTGTTGCAAAAGGCAGTATTTCATTTTTTCTTATGGCTGAGTAATATTCCATTGTATATATGCACCACATTTTATTTATCCAATCATCGATCAAAGGACACTTTGGTTGTTTTCATTTCTTCACTACCATGAATAGTGTTTCAATTAACATTGAGGTACATATATCTTTGAAAAAATGTTTTCATGTTTTTTGGGTAGACACCCAGAAGAGGCATTGCTGATTCATATAATAACTTTATTTTTAATTATTTGAAGAATCTCTATGTTGTTTTCTATAGTGGCTATGCCAACTTAAATTTCCATCAACAGTGTATGAGGGATCTTTTTCTCCACAACCATTTCAAATCTTGTTATTATTTCTTTTGTTGATGATAGCCATTCTAACAGGTGTGATGTAATATCTCATTGTGGTTGTGATTTGCATTTTTCTAATAACTGGTTAAATTGAGCATTTTTTTCATGTATTTGTTGACCATTGTAGTTAAGCATTTATGTAGTCTTTGTAATGATCCCCCAATAAGTCAATTACTCATATGATACTATATATAGTTTTTACAGCATTATTGGCTATATTCCCCATAATGTATTTCACATCCTCTTGACTACTTTGTGACTAACAATTTGTCCTAATCCCTTCACCTTATTCACCCAATTTTGAGACACCCCTCTACTGCTTTACATAGTTGCTACACCAATTTGCAATCCCATCAACAGTGCAAAAGGGTTTTTATTCTATACATTATTGCCAACATTTGTTGATTTTTTGATGGTAGACACTCTGACAAGAGTGAGGTGATATCTCATTATGGTTTTTATTTCCATTTCTCTGATGATTAGTGAATTGAGCATCTTTTCATATGTCTACGGTCCATCTGTATGTCCTGTGCAGAAATGTCTATTTAGTTCCTCTGCCCATTTTTAAAATTGGATTGATTTTTTGATACTCAATTTTACAAGTTTTTTGTAAGTCTGTGATATTAAACTTTTATCAGATATATCATTGACAAATATCTTTTATCATATAGCAAAATGTATTTTTGTTTTGTTGATAGTTTCTTTTGCTGTGGTAAATATTATTAGTTTGATATAGTATCATTCATTTATTTTTTAATCTTTGTCTTAGCCCCAGAAGATATACCAGTAAAAATAGCACTAAAGGTAATGTATGAGAGGTTACTTCCTGTATGTTTTTCTAAAAGTATTATGGTTTGGGGTCCTACATTTAAGTCTTTAATTTCATTTGAGTTTATTCTTGTATATGGTATAAAATACTAACTCAGTTTAATTTTTTTGCATGATTCTGTCCAGTATTTTAGCAACATTTATTTGAATAGACTGTCTTTACCTCCAATGCAAATTCTTGCTTACTTTGTCATAGATTAAATTGCTATAGAGGCATAGATTTATTTCTGGGCTCTACACTCTGTTCTGTTAATCTATGCATCTGTTTTGATGCCTAAACCATGCTGTTCGGTTGTTATGGCCTTGTAGCATAATTTGGTATTTGGTAGCATAATACCTCCAGCTTTGTTCTTTTTACTCAGAATTGCCATGACTATTTTATATCTCTTATGGTTTTAAATAACTTTTAGGAATATTTGTTCTAGTTTTGAAAAATGTCTTTGGTATATTGATAGAGGTTACATTTAATTTATTAATTGCTTTGAATAGTATGGACATTTTAATTATATAAATTCTTTCTATCCATAAGCATGGTATGTTTCCATTTATTTTTATCTTCTTTAATTTCTCTTTCCAATGTCTTTTAATTTTCTCTACAGGTTTTTTAGTTGTTTGGTTGAATTTATTTATAAGTATTCTATTATTTTCTATACATTTGCAAATGGAATTATTTTCTTAATTTCTCTTTCTGATAGATTGTTACTGGTGTATAAAATGCAACCAATTTCTGAATATTAATTTTGAATTCTGCTACTTTAATAAATTCATCAATTATAATAGATTTTGTTGGAATATTTGGGGTTCTTTTATATAGTATCATATCATCCATAAATAATGACAATTTTTACTTTTTCCTTTCCATAAAGATACCTTTAATTTCCTTTTCTTGTCTGATTGCTATGGGTAAGACTTCCATTCCTATATTTAATAAAAATATCATAAGTAGGCATTATTGTCTTATTTCTTATTTTAGGAAACACTTTAACTTGTTTCCATTAAGTATAATATTAGCTGTGAGTTTGTTTTATATGGCCTATATTATGTTCAGATATGTTTTCTCCATATCTACTTTTCTAAGTGTTTTCATTATAAATAGATACTCGATTTTTTCAAAAATTTTTTTACATCTATTTATATGACTATATGGTTTTTATTTTTCGTTTTGTTTATGTGGTCTATCACATTAAATGATTTGTGGATATAAAACCAACCTTGCATACTAAAAATTATGTCCACTTTATCATGGTGTATAAACTCTTTAAATCATTGCTGAAGTCATTATATTAATAATTTTGATAATTTATGCATCTGTATTTATTAGGTATATAAGCCTATAGTTTTTCTTTTAAATGTCTTTGTTCAGATTTTAAATCAGGGTAATGGTGTTTTCATAAAAGAAGTTTTGGAACCTTTTCTTCTCTTGAATTTTTTGGATTCACTTTTAAAAAAGTGTTAATTTTTTTGAATAGTTTGTAAAATTCACTGTGAAACCATCTATTTCAGGACTTTTATTTGTTGAAAGTTTGTTGATTATTTTATTTATTTATTTATTTATTTTTTTGGTATGTGGGTAGCTCCCTGACTGGGAATCAAACCCAGGCTGCAGTGTTGACAGCGCCAGCGCAGAAGCCTTAAGCCACGGCACCATCAGGGAACTCCAAAAGTTTGTTGATTATTGATTCAATTTCATTGGTAGTGATTGGTCTGTTCAGATTTTCTGTTTTTTCTTGACTCTTGGAAATTTCTATGCTTCTGGAAATTTATCCATTTTTTTTAATATGGTATAATTTTTTGGCATATAGTTGCTCATTGCATTTTCATAAATTTAATTGTATTTTTGTGTTGTCCATTGTTTTTCTTCTATTTCATTTATGATTTTATTTATTTGGGTCTTATCTCTTAATTTATTAATGAGTCTGGTTAAAGATTTTTCCATTTTGTCATTTAAAAAAAACAAAACAAAACAGGTCTTGATTTCACTGATTTTTTGTATTATTTTAGCCTCTATTGTGTTTGTTTGTTTGTTTTTCCACTCTAATATTTATTCTTTCTTTTCTTATATTCACTTTGGGCTTTTTTGATATTCTTTTTCCAGTTTCTTAAGGTGAAAATTTAGACCATTTAACACTTTTTGTGTGTGTGATATACCTGCATTGCTATGGATTTTCCTTTTAGGACTTCTTTTGTTGTTTCCCATTAATGTTGGTCATTGTGTTTTTATTTTTCTTAACCTTCAAGCATGTTTTGATTTTATTTATGATCTCATTGTTACCCCTTCTATTATTTAGTGGCATGCCATTTAACATCCATGTGTTTGTGTGTTTTTCAGCTTTTTTCATAATTCAGTTCTAGTTTTATACCATGGTAGTCAGAAAAAAATACTTGATATGATTTCAATATTTTTAAATTTATAGAGACTAGTTGTGTGGCCTAACATGTGGTCTATCTTTGAAAATATTCCATCTGCACTTGTAAATACTCTGTTGCTTTGGGTTTAAATTCTGTAAATATATCAATTAAATGTATCTGGTCCAGTGTGTCATGTAAGGCCACTTTTTGGCATTGAGTTTTTTATTCTTAATTTTTTTTTTTTGGTCTGAAGAATCTTTGCACTATTGTTAGTGAGGTGTTGGAGTTACATACTATGATTGTCTTACTATTGATCTCTGTCTTTATGTTGGTCAATATTTGCTTTATGTATTTTGGTACTGCTATGTTGAATGCATAAATGTTAATAGGGTTATATTCTCTTATTAGATTGATTTCTTTATTATTATGCAATGTTATACTTTGTCTTTTGCTGTAGTCTTTGTTTCAAAGTTTATATTGACCAACACAAGTATTGCTACCACAGTACTTTTTTAAATTTTCATTTGTATGTAATATTTTTCCCATCTCCTTACCTTCAATCTGTGTATGTCTTTCAATCTAAAGTGGGTGTCTTGAAGATAGCATATGCATGGGTCTTGTGTTTTTTATCTGTTAACCTACCCTACATCATTTGATTGGAACATTTAATCAATTTATATTTAAAGTGATCATTGATAGATACATATGAGGTTCGTCAATTAATTTTATGAACTCATCACATAAAAAGTGCTATATATCTCATTGCTTAATATCACTATGGTCACCTTTCTAGTACACCCTTTGGGAAGCTATGCACTGATGCCAGTGTCTGGCCCATTCTTTAAACAATTTTGAAACTCTTTTTATGGAATGGCCATGAGAACTGTCATCATATCCAAAATCTGAAGGATTTTGGAATATATGTATATTTTACCAGACCAAATTGGTCTTAGATTTGACCTCTTAAGGAAGGGTTCAACATAGAAAGGCATGGACACAAAGCAACAATGATTTCTCCAGACCTCACCCAGAACCCACACAACACTGTCTTTCCCTGTATATTTTTGGCATCTCTTGAGTTGACACTCTTCCATTGGAAAGAAGATGAGTATTTGCTATTGAGTTAGTCTGAGTATAGACCCTTTAAAAGAGTGTCTGGGTTTCCAACTGCCTTCTGTCTGTGAAAAACAGAGTTTTTGCTGATATTTACTGCCAGATGTTGTGTGAACTTTTCTTCCCAACACAGGTCACCTGGGCTGTGTAGCCTGATGTTGGACTGAGAGACCTTACTCCTTTGGGAGTCCCTCCATTATAAAGATATTCTTCCCAATGTTCAACCACTGTCTGTGAGTTTGGAATCAGCCCTTTTTACATCTCCACCCTTCCTATCATTCTCAATGTGATCTCTTCTTTATATCCTTATTTATAAGAGTTCTGTTCAGCTAGTCTTCAAATTATTTTTTACATTGATTGTTCTGTAAATTTTTTATAATTTTGGTGTGATCCTTGGAGGCATTAAACATGACATTTACCTAATTAATCATCTTGGACCTTCTAGATGTTTCCATTTTTATCACACAATTTTCTTCCACCCCTCCAAAGAAACCATAGTCTTACAGTGGTTTCAATTTTTTTTTGAGTGGACCAAGTATATTGTGCTTGTCCCTGGTACCTGCTTTAGTTTAAGCATCCTACCTTCTAATTAGGCCTTTTTAAAGTAGCTCAGTTGAAAGTAATTTTTCTCCCTGCAAAATTCACATAAAACTGACCTTCTCTATGTCATTTACCATCTACTTTTTTTTTTTAGCTGAGTTCTTTTGTGACATAGCTGTTGATCTCTCTAACCTGGTTATAAGTACCTTTCTCATGCCTATATGCTTTTGATCCTCTTACATGTACTTGAATGAAAGATACAGCATAGCCATCTCTTAGGCAGATTTGTGTAACTGAATGTTTAGAAAAAGGAAATATGTGTTTGAATTTTGGCTTCAAAGATTACTAATACTACAATTTTGAGCACATTGCTTAGCCTGTTTTGGGCTTAGATTTCTCACTAACTATCATTCTAATAGAGTTGTTATAAATATTTAAAGTGATAATGTATATAGAGCAGCACTTAATGAAAGATAAACATTTATTATTAAATAATGTGTGAAATTTCTGACCTAAGATAAAATAAAAAAGGCATTTATACAACTTTTTCTTCTTTTCAAACCTGTTGAATAAAATTAACAAAAAACCCTAGAAATATAAACTTCCACCCTCACTGAAATAAGAAAATTGGTAAATTATATAATCCTGAAAGGAATATAAAAAAATATTCTGTGTTTCAGTGATTGAAGTTGAAGGTATGGGTGGAACTCAAAAGATACATGATATTTATACACAAACTGCAAAGAAAAAAGAAAGGAAGCAATGAGAAAATAAGAAACATAAGAACATGTAGCATAAGCCAAATTTTCAAAAAAAATGCAAGAATGTTGACAAAAATTTTTGACAGTCTCAAAAAATTTGATATCATTGTCTGCCTCAAAGTTGGTCCCCCAAAGTGACTTTATTATATCAGAATATAGAAGAATTAAATGAAACTAGTAGAGCTCAAAAATTAAAGAGAAAACAAAAAGATGAAAACCACACAATCTATAATTGTAAGCACAAGAATATAGTATATTGTTTAAAAGAAATTTTAGAAATTGAAAATTAAGAAATGAACACATGCAAATTATCATGAAGTGAATACATAAAGAGTATATAGAAGAGAGATCTAGAATATACATAATTGTGAGAAAAAAGAATGTTTACTGGTGTATAATATGAGACTAGTGCTGAAATATTATTCAAATTATGAAATCAAACCTAGGTTAAACCACTTATTTAAGGTTGTATGATTGTGCCACCAATATTTATCAGAGAAAAGGGTAAAGCATATAACTCTATAGTTTTAATGTTATGTTTCTTTTTCTCTGTACCACATTGCCTTCCTATTTAGAAGGGGCTCTGAAGAGCCTTAATGTATCAATGGCTCAGGTGGTTTTGATCTGCCTGGAAGAAAAATAAAGGTAAAGGCAGAAAAGTGAGAATAATACAAGGAGACCAGCTTTTGCTATGAGTCTATTTTTACTTTTATTTTCTCTGGATGCAAATGAAGTTAAATGTGATAGTGTTCCCTATCCTAAATGTCCAACAAGCCTGTTTAGAACAATGTTGTCTTGGCGTTGAGCTTGTCATAGGTGCTTTCAAAGAACATTCAAAGTAGGTAAATTTAATGAACAGATAAATTAACTGATTTTTTTCCATCTTTGCTAGTCCATATACAAAATTCTTAAAACTACACACACACACACACACACACACACACACACACACACACAAACACACACACACACACACACAGAGTTTATTTACTCAAGCTAATATTATTCAAACTGAGTCCTTACTGAAACCTACTCACTGAAACTTTCTATACCAAAAAAAAATGGTGAGCACTTCAAGCAATACTACTGCTTGAAAATTCAAATACTCATTTTCCAGTAATCACAGCACTGATTTTTTGTGACCCCATTCCCTCCTTGCTACTACTGATGCTTTCATTTATTCTTCTAATAACAAAAGAAATTATTAATAAATGAAGGGAGGTACATTACATCATTTGCACTTAAATGCCTTTCTCCTTTATATGTAATCAGGAGAACAAAAAATAAGTAAAAGAGAAAATAGGAGAGGGCAAATGTGAGGACATTGTATGAAACAATATGATAAGATTTACCTATTAATGTAGCTTTAGAACACCCATTCTTTTCAAATGAGAAGATTATTTCTTATTTTTTTAAAAAAAGCATCTCTTTACTGTAATTCTTAGACTCCTGGAGACTCTGAGGTCACTTGACCTAACCTGGCAAAGTAAGCTAAGTTCTGAGATATTTGAAATAAAATATTAAAAATACAGGCAATCTATAATTGTTATCAGGTTAGAAGTTTTTTATTCCACACAATTTCTTCCTTTTAATATTTAAAATTACACAGTGTTTTACAGTTTATTAAATGCTTCAAGAACTATTATATGTATTATCTTCTTTAATCTTAGCTAAAGTATAATTTATTGAGTAAGAATTTGTATTTTACATAGACAGTAAAGATGTTATTTTAACAGTTGCTCAGAAGTTTCTGTTTCTGATAGAACTATGTGTATTTAAGAAAATATCTTGATAGGAAGGTTTAGTGGTAGAAAATTGTGCCCTAACAGAACAGATACATAAGTAAATAAGCAATGTGTTGTTCTTAATAATTCTTCAGTATTTAAGGGGCAGACATAAGAGAGGAAAGGAATCAGTAAAGGCAGAGTTGAGACTGAGCAATAAGATGAGAGGCTTAGCCTAAAACAAAAAATAAAATGTTCAGTGAGAAATTGCTGAGACTGGAATGACCAAAGATATGCTAATAATAGAAATGTTTTTAATTCAATTAAAAGTTGCTTGGTTTATTTCAGTGAATGTGCTTCTTACTTTCACAGATTGTGTAAGCCCCCACCCCAGGGAACAAATAAATTAAGATACAGTGTAACATATGGCCAAATTGCACACAAAAAAAATAACACACTTCTGAAAGTGGGATGACTTTAAAATTGAACAAATACAATAGCAACAATAATTCAAAGGCAAGAATGACTAAGAGAGACAAGAAAAACAAGGATACCTTGAGCTATGGAAAACAAAAAATGGGTCTTCTGTATCAAGGTTTGAGTATTTGTAATCAAAATTTAATTAAAACATTGACCACAACTCTTACAATTTGATATGAGAAAATTTAGACTTAGTAAGTTTAATAGATGTGTCTAAACTTACAGAAAATGATAGAATTTGTATTCATGCTTAAATGCAGGTTTGTCTGGCTCTATATGTATCTTAATGCATGATACCAGAATATTTAACCTAACAGGGTAGTTAAATACACCATCTTAAAAACAAACAAACAAACAAACAAACAAACCCTGTGGGGTTCTTTTATTTCCTACTTACTTATTTGACAATTTAATCAATAAATATCAAACAATAATGTGAAAAAATTGAGAGAACAAATCTAGTGGTAGGTTAAACTAAAACAACATGAAAACAAAATAAGTTTAAAACAAGTTGTGATGGTTATAGTTACATGAGACAAAATGTATTATGACAAAAACTTATGAGTATATTATAAAAAGAGACAAAGGTCAATATTTAGTGATGAAGACATCAATCCAACAGAATAATACATATAACTTGTAACTAAGCACAAAACACAGGAGCATTTAAGTATATAAAGCAAATATTTACAGACCTAAATAGAAAAATAAACAACAATATAGTACAAAGTTTAATATTCCACTATCATAAATAAATAGATCATCCACATAGAATCAATTAAAACATTGGCCTTAATGACACATTAGGTCAGATACACTTAACAGACGTATTCAGACCATTTCATCCAAAAGCAAAAAAATGCACTTTTTTTCAAATAAACATGAACTTTCCTCCAAAAATATTATAGGTTAGTGACAAAAAACTTAATAAATTAAAAAAATACATTGAAATCATATCAAGCATCTTTCCAGAAAACAATGATATAAAATTATAAATCAAGTACAAGAAATAAACTGGAAAATTTATAAATATGCAGAGATTAAACAACATGATACTGAACAACTAATGGAAAAAAGATTAAAAGAGAAATATAAAATTTTGAGACAAATGAAAATGAAAGTACAACATTCCACTACTTACAAAATGAAGCAAAAACTGTTCTGAGAGAGTTCATAGTGATAAATGTGCACATCAAGAAAGAAGGAAGATCATAAACAAATAACCTAGCTTTACATCTCATAAAAACTAGAAAAAGAACAGACTTCTAATAAAGTAGAAAAAAGAAAATAAAAAAAATCACAGTAGAAAAAATGAAACACAAACTAAAAAATAAATAGGAAAGATCAATAAAAGAGCTGGTTCTTTGAAGAGATAAACAAAATTGGCAGACCTTTAGCTACATTGCATTAAAAAATCACAATATGGGTGGGGGGGCTCAACAAGATGGCTACCAGAGAGGAACTCCCTAAAACTTCTCCTGGAAAATAAAATTAAATGTCTAGCTGGAATCCAACACAGGCAACCCTGAGTGACACAGTGACAGCTGAGAGTTCCACATACCACAAATCAAAACAAACAAACAAACAAAAAACACCTGAAGGCTAGACAAAAGGAGGTGAGCAGGAGAGAAGGGAGAAAGCAAAGACAGATCACAAGCCCTCCCAAACTCAGCTAACTGAAGGAACTAGAAAGAGATCAGGGAACACTGGTCAAGGAATAGCATGATACTGGGAAGAGGAGAGGTCAAGCAGTGACAAGAGTGGAAGCCAGAGGGGTGGGAGCCTTGTGAGATGAAGGACTGGTTTGACCTAGAAGCAGCGTGTTCAAGAAAAAGTCCAGGAGTTACGCCCTGGGTAACACGGAACCTGAACAAGGCATCTGAACTGCCTTAGGCAGAAATAAGGCCACAAGATATAGCACCACAGCTCTCCAAGCTTGAAAATGCTGACCTGCACAGTTGCCATGACAATGAAGCACTGAAACATGATCCTGGATGAAACTCAGGTTCAGGAGAAGGGAGAGAGGCTGAGTTGGTCACAGTCACTCCAACAAAAGTGAGCAGCCGCAGCTTGCATTCCAAAGACCTCTGCCTTCTCCTCCAGCTTTCCCAACAAATTGCAGGAAGCAGAGTGACTGCTGACCCTCCAGCCTCTAAACTCTGGTGGAAGATAAAGGTAAGGCTTAATCACCTCCCCTCTCTCCAAAAGCTTGCCCCCAACACCAACTAGTGTCTGCTCTACAGCAAGACATGACAGAAATACCAATCGGGAAGATAAAGAGATTTGCTTGGTACTGTCAGAGGTAAAACCCTTATGCTGAAGAAAATAGCACAGCAGACAATGTTAGTTAGTACCTTAGGATTCCAAACATCTCAGAAAGAAGATAGGGAGAATAAAGAAAACTACGTCCAAGTAAAAATCTTCCGGACAGTAAAAAAAGAAAATGATATAATTGAGAAAGATGGTGGATTAGGTAAATGTAGCATCTGCAGCCTTCCCATATCACATCAAGATTCCAGATAGATGGGGAAACAGTCAACCTTGGGAAACATTGACAGACTGACTAAACAGGGTCCCAACAGCTGAGGATGTAGAAAAGGAAGCCAAGTTGAACTATGGTTAGGTGAGAAATCAGCAGAACCCAACTAGTAGAAAAATATGCTTTTGCAGACTTTTGGAAAAGAAACTGCAAATTACCAGAGAGCTTTTGGTGCCACTCTGCTACTTCTTTAGAGCAACTAAAAGTGTGCTGTAAGTAACAGATAAGGGGGCCCACTGCAAAAAAGAGGGAAAAAAAAGGAAAAAATTAATTTTTAATTCTAGTTTTCTTTTCTTTCTTTCTCACCTACAACAAGGCTTACATAAAACATTTTTTCTCTTTCTAATTTTTTTCTTCTTCCCTATTTCTTTGTTTCTTTATCTTCATTTTAACTTTTTCATAATTTCTTTCATTTGTATGTTATTTCTTTAATTTTTTAATTTAAAAATTTTGCATGTATTGTCAATTTTTAAGTTTTATTTTAGTTTTTAAACTATAATTTTTAGTTTTTGTATTTTCTCTATTTCATTATTATTATTAATACTTTTTCCTCTTGTCATTTTTCAAAGGGCACAAGGTATGCTAAAAGGTACCTCTGCCCACATAGAGGCACTCTAGGAGGCTGTGTCCTATTAGCGAGTTGGAGGGAAGACATTCCTTCAGTCTTTTGCAGAAGTGGCTATTTGAGGCTGCCTGAGTAACTCCCAGTGCTGTTCTGCTGCTCCCCACCTCATACCCCCAAGCATCTAACAGTGTGCTATGAATGGCAGACTGCAGGACTCTCAGAAAAATTTTCTTGTGTATTTGTTTATTTGTTTGTTTGTGTGTCTGTTTTTTACCTTTACTTTAAACAAAAACAGGGCCCCTAGAGATTTGCCTGAGAAGACAGAGGCACCCTAGGTAGATGAGTTATTTGTCCCACCCTACCAATGAGGAAAGATGTTCTTGTGGAACTCAGCAAAAGTGCTGTCTATGTTACACTGAGAAGCTCTCTATGTAACTCTGACACTCCTGTCAGGCTGTAAATGGTGTTTTGCAAGAGGCATACCACTTAACTACAAGTGAAAAACAAACACAACTCAATAAAAAACAATCTAGATTACATAAACAGGAGAGCAAAGAGATTGTACCATTGAACCAACTAGGACACATACTATATAAGGCCACCAATCACAGACAAAGAGACATAAGTGATATACCTACTACATAAAAACAAGCAGAAAATAGGCCAGAATGAGGAAAAAGAGAAGAATTTCCCAAATAAAAGAAAATAAATTTCTTGAAATAGAATTAAATGGAATGAAGGCAATCAACCTACTAGAGTAAGAGTTTAAAACACAGGTTATAATAATGCTTGACATTTAATGAAAAATTCAACAAAGAGATAACACCCATAAAGAAAGACATAGAAACTATAAAAAAAGAAAAACCAACCAATCTGAAATCAAGAACACAATAACTGAAATGAAGACTACACTAGCAGGAAATCAACAGATGGTTAGATGAAGCAGAAAACTGAATCAACAATCTGGAAGACAATGTAGCAGAAAACACCCAAATGAAAAAACAAAGAGAAAAAGTAATTTAATATATAAAGGATAGCCTGAGACATTTCTGGCACAACATCAAGTGTAACAATTTTCAAATCATAGGAGAAAGGAGAAAAGAGAGAACAAAGGATTGAGAATCTTTTTGAAGAAATACTAATTAAAAAATTTTCCAAACTAGCAAAAAAAATAGACACACAAGCACAAGAACTGCAGAGAGTTCCAATAAATATAATTCCAAATAGACCCACACCAAGACACATCATAATTAAAATGACAAAAGTTAAAGACAAAAAATGAATCCTAAAAGCAGCAAGAGAATGGCAACTACTTATTTACAAGGGAGCTTACATAAGATTATCAGGTACTTTTTCAATAGAAACTTTACACACCAGAAGAGAGTGGCAGAAAATATACAAAGTAGTATACAACAAGGGTGTATAACCAAGACTACTTTATCTAACAAGACTATCATTTAAAATTTAATAAGAGTAAAAGAACTTTCCAGGCAAGAAAAATCTAAAGTAATTCACTACCACTGGGCCAGGTTTATAAGAAATGCTAAAGGATATTTTTGTTTTGTTTTGTTTTTTGTTTTGTTTTGTTTTGTTTTTAAGCAGAAGAAAGAAAAGCAGACAAAAAATAAAAAACATGAATAACAATATAGTGATTAACACATACCTATCAATAATCACTTTAAATGTAAATGGACTAAATGCTCTAGTCAATAGGCAGAGGGTAGCTGAATGGATAAGAAAGCAATACTCAGGAATATGCTGTCCACAAGAGACAGACCTCAGGAGAAAGGACTCACATAGACTGAATGTAAAGAATTGAAAAAAAAATATTTCATGCAAATGAAAATGAGAAAAATTTTGATTTAGCAGTCCAAGAAATGAATAGATTCTGAGAAACATACAAACTTCCAGGTTAAATCAAGAAGAAATACAACATCTAAACAGGTCAATTACTATCAGTGAAATTAAATCAGCAATCAATACGCTCCAAACAAACAATAATTCTAATTCAGATGACTTCACAGGTGAATTTTACTGAACATTCAAAAAATAATTAACACATATTCTCAAACTATTTTTAAAAATTCAAAAATTGAGTCGACTCCTGAACTCATTTTATAAGGCCACCATTAGCCTGATTCCAAAATCAGATAAAGATACCACAAAATAAGAAAACTATTGGGCAATACCTTAAATGAAGAGAAATGCAAACATTTTCAACAAAATATTAGCAAATTGAGTTCAGCAGTAAATTTAAAGTATCATACACCATGGTCAGGTAGGATTCATTCCAGAGATGCAAGGTTGGTTCAATAAACCTAAATCAATTAACATGGTACACTATATAAATATAATAAAAAATAAAAATCAATAGATACAGAAAAATAATTGACAAAATTTTGCAGCCATTTATGATATAAACTCTGAGCGAGCAAGAATGGAAGAAACATATCTCAATATAATAAAGCCTATATATGATAAACCCACAGCTAATATCATACTCAATGGAGAAAAATTAAAAGTATTCCTGTCAAGATCAGGAACAAGTAAGGAGACCCATTGTCATTGCTATTGTTCAACTTAGTACTAGAAGTCTTAGCCACAACAATCGGAAAATAAAAACAAATAAAATGCACCCAAATATTAACAGAAAAAGGAAAAAGTAAAACTATCATTATTTGTAGATGACATGATACTATTTAAAGAGAACTTCAAAGATTCAAACCCAAAATGATTAGAATTGATAAATAAATTTAGTCAAATAGCAAGATGCAAAATTAATGATCAGAAATTGGTTGCATTCTTATATATCAAAAACAAACCAAAAGAAAAAGAAAGAAAGAAAGAAAAAATATCCCCTTTGCAATTTCATCAAATCAAATAAAATACCTAGGAAGAAATTTAACCAAGAAAGTAAAAGACTTGTACTTAGAAAATTTTAAGACCCTGAAGAAAGAAACTGCAGAAGATATAAATAAACATGGACATGAAGAATTAATATAGTTAAACTGTCCATTCCACCCCAAGCAATTTATAGATTCAATGAAATTCTCACCATAATACCAATGACATTCTTCAGAGAAATAGAACATATAATTCTAAAATTCATATGCAACTATAAAAGAACTAGAATACACATAGCTACCCTGAGAATGAAGAAAAAAGTTGAAGAAATGACACTACCAAATAACAAGACCACAGTTATCAAAACAGCATGGTACTGGCATGACAACAGACACCTGGGTCAATGAAACAGAATAGAGCATTCAGAGATATATCCATATCTATATGGCCAATTAATATATGATTAAAGAAACTAGAATTTACATTGCAATAATGACAATCCATTTAAAAAATAGTGTTGGAAAAATTGAGCAGATACATGCAAAAAATGAAATTGGACTACCATCATACACCAGATACAAAAATAAGCTCGAAATGGATTAAGGATCTAAATATAAGACCTGAAACTATAAAACTCCTAAAAGGATATATGTGAAACATTAAAGAAGTATCTGTTCAGGTCCCCTGCCCAGTTTTTAATTGTGTTTTTTGTTGTTGTTGTTGAGTCATCTAAATTCTGTATATATTTTAGATATTAACCCTTCATCAGAGGTGTTGTTTGCAAATATCTTCTCCCATAACCACTCAGACTTCCGGTGACCTTCCTTGGCGTTCCAGTGAACAGTACCTGAAGTGGGGGTGAGGTTTAAGGAAAAAAAAAGAGAAAGAGACAAAGAGGGTCTGGGAGGACTGGAAGCATTCTTAGCAACCAGCAGTGAGTTTATTTTCCCACACCAATATATAGCTACAGCGCAGTGCAGTACAGCAGAAACACTTATACATTATCTTACTCAAAGACAGATCATAAACTATCCTTAACTCTCTACCATTAACCTAAAGGTTAGAGTAAACAAGAGGGGGTCAGTTTCTTACGGCAATTTCTTCCATTAACCAGATAGTCAATATTTCTTTAGTGTCTCCCAAGGAACTGGCCATATCAGCCACATTCCTCAGTGAGCAGTACACACCCTCCATGTGCACAAAGGAACATTACAAGAAGCAAACTAAGTTATGCTTCCTTAAAGCCAGCCTGCATGGCTCCCAACATCAGACATTACCCCAAGCAATACCTTCAGTGACATATCTTCTTGGCCAGAGGAAAAAAAACTATGAAATCCAACAAACAAAAAAATAAGTGGAATTATATCAGACTAATAAGTTTTTTCTATTTTTTTAAACAGCAAAATAAACCATCAACAACACAAAAGTACATCCTACAGAATGGAAGAAACTATTCACTAATGAGACAACCAATATAGGGTTGATATTAAAAATATATAAGAAATTTATACAGCATAACACCAAAAAGGCAAACAATGCAATTAAAAAATGAGAAGAAGACCTAAATAGAAGAAGACTTACAGATGGCCAATAAACACATGAGAAGCTCAACATTACTAATCATTAGAGAAATGCAAGTCAAAACCACACTGGAATACAACATCACTCCTGTCAGAATGGATATCATCAATAAATAATCCCACAATCTGAGGATGTTGAAAAAAGGAAACTTTTGTGCATTGTTTATGGGACTGCAAATTCATCAAGCTACTATAGAAAACAGTGTGGCAGTTCCTCAAAATATTAAACATGAAAGTACCTCATGATCCAGCAATTTCACTTCTGGGTATTTATCCATACAAATTTGAAACACTAATTTAAATAATGAACCTATATGCTTATTGCAGCATTATTCACAATAGTCATGATACAGAAACAACTTAAATGCCCATTGATAAATGATTGGATAAAGAAGCTGTGGTACATTTACACAATGGAGTATAACTCAGCCATAAAGAAGAATAAAATCTTACCTTTTGCAAAAACATTGATGGAAGAAGTTATCATAGTAAGCAAAATAAGTCAGACTGATAAAGACAAATACTATATGATTTAACTTATATGTGGAACCTAAAGAATGAATAAAAAAACAATCAAAATAGAAAAAAAAACTCATGGAAAGAGACAATAGTTTAGTAGTTACCAGAAGGAATGGGGAGAGGAGGGTGGAGAAAGAGGGAGGGAGATTGAAATGTATGGTAATGCAAGGAAAATATACTTTGGGTGGTGAGAACACAATGCAACACACAGACAATGGGACCTATGTAATTTTACTAACCAATGTCACCCCAATAACTTTAAATAAAAATCAACAAAACAAAGAGACAATGAACTAAATGGGAGAAGATATTTGCAAACACCTCTGATAAAGGGCTAATACCTAAAATATATAAAAAATTTTAATGACTCAGCAACAACAACAAAAATCACAATTAAAAAACTAGGCAGGGGACCTAAACAGACACTTCTTTAAAAAATATACAAATGGCCAACTTATATATAATGAAATGCTCAACTCCACTGGCAATTAGTTAAATGCAAATCAATCCTGAATAAGATATTACCTTACACCTTCTAGAATGGCTAGATCAACAAGACAAGTAGTAACAAGTTTTGGAGAGTCTGTGGAGAAAAGGGAGCCCTCATATATAGCTAATGAGACTATAAATTTCTAGTCAGTATAAAAAACAGTATAAAAGTTCCTCAGAACACTACTAATAGAATTATGAAATGACCAAGAAATTACTCTACTGGGTATCTATCCAAAAAATCTGAAAACTTTTTTTGCAAAGATATATGTACCCCAGTGTTCACTGCAGCATTATTCATGGTGTCCAAAACATATAAACAACCAAAGTGTCATAAGATACACTACTTAATAGAAAATATATGGTACATATGTAAATTGGAATATTATTCGGGCATAAAGAAAATGAAATACTGTCATTTGTGACAACGTGGATGGATCTTGAGATTGTTATGGTAAGTAAAAAAGGTCAGACAGAAAAAGCCAAGAACCGTTTGACTTCACTGATATGTAAGAAATAAAACAAACCATTAAGGGAACAAGACAAACAAAAAAACAGAAACTCATAAACACAGACAATAGTTTAGCTGTTACTGCAGGGTAAAGGGGAGTGGGGTGGTGAAGGAGCGGGGGTGGTCAAATATATTGTGATGAAAGGAGAACTGACTTTGGGTAATGAGAACACAACACAACACATAGATTTTGTATTATATAATTGTAGTTTTTAGCCTGTATAATTTTATAAACAAATGTCACCACAACAAATTTACTTAAAAAAATACCATCAATTAAAGTATTGAGGAAGTAGCTTAGATATTTATCTGATTTTTTTACAATGTGCTTCTGTCCATAAATAAATAACTTTTGCTCAAAAAATAATTCAATATGTTGGTACCAGAAGAACTGAAACAGCTTTGCTAGTATATTGATAATCCATTTACCTAAACATCCAATTGTTGTATTATCAACTGTCCCATTTTTTTAGGACATAAAAGTGAGATATGAGCAAGAAATAGCAGTTTTGAGTCTAATAAAATTGCTTTCATAAGTAAGTTAGGAAATAATTCTCAGACTGTTACCCAAATAATTTTATGTAATGTAAGAAGGTAGTAAGATTGCACTGAAAAGTGACTACTAATGGAGAAAAGTAGAGAAAAGGAATACATAAAAAGTTAGAATAACATGAAAAACATATCAGTTCAGAGGGTTTTTAAGTATAAATAAATTTCCTTAATGTTGAGAAACCCCTAAGAACATCATTCTTCTATAACAAGAAAGAAGAAGAAAGACAGAATATGAAAAGTTTAGATTAGTTCTCACAAATCATCTTGTCTAGATTGTTCAATGTATAGAACTTCAGAAAGGTAAAATTACTCACCAAGACAAGTATTAGAGCTTCCTCACTTATTTTAGATTCCTTCTCTAGTGCATTTTAATAACTCATATCCATGCTTATGACTTAAACCATTAATAAAGTTTTAAACAATCTTTTATTTTTCATCAAAAATTATAAATATATTTTTATCTATAAATTACACATGACAAACAATATTATATTAGTTCAAGTGCACAACATAGTAATAAGATGTTTATGTAATGTAAAAAAAATCATTCCAATACATCTGGTACCCATTTGACACCATACATATTTATTACAGTATTATTGACTGTGTGCCTTATACTGTACTTTACTTTCCTGTGATTATTTTGCCACTATGAATTTGTACTTTTTAATTTCTTTCCATTTTCACTAAACTTTCTAGCCCTTATTTTATTACCCCAATAAATCTAGTACCCATTTGACACCACACATAATTATTACAATATTATTTACTATAATCCCCATGCTGTACCATACATCTTCATAACTGCTACTTCGTAACAATCAATTTGCACTTCCCAACCTCTTCCCCTTATTTTACTGATTCACCTAACCCTACTCTTACCTGGCAACAATTCAAATGTTTTCTATATCTATGAACCTGTTCCACTTGCTTATTACCTTCTTTAGATTCCACCTATAAGTGATGTTAACTTGCATCTGTCTTCCTCTGTTTGACACGCCACTCAGTACAATAACTTCCATGTCTTTTTGTTAGGGTTTTTAGTTCTTTTAAATTGGAAATAACTATTAATAGATATATAACTTTTGTCACTTTATTATTTATAATATTTGTTTCTTTTCCACCATTAAAGAAGTCTCTGTAACATTTCTTGTAATACTAGTTTGCTGGTGATGAACTTTGTTAGCTTGTTCTTGCATTTAAAGCTCTTTATCTGTCCTTCAGTTTTGAATGATTGCCTTGCTGGGTACATTAATCTTAGTTGAAGATTCTTGGTTTTCATCATGTTGAATATTTTCTGCCACTCTCTTTTGGGCCTCAAAGTTTCTATTGAGAAGTAAGCTGACGGTTGTATGAGTGCTCTCAAATAAGTTACTATTTGACTTTCTCTTGCTGCTTCTACATTTTTCTTTGTCTTTAACTTTTGCCATTTTAAGTATGATGTGTCTTGGTTTGGGCCTGTTTAGGTTCATCTTTTTTAGGACTCTCTGTGCTCTCTAGGCTTGTATGTCTATTTCCTTTGCCAGGTTAAAATTTTTTTCAGTCATTACTTCTTCAAGTAAGTTCTCCACCCCTTGCTATTTCTCTTTATTTTCTGGCACCATTATTATGTGAATGCTGTTATCCTTGATGTCCCAAATGAATCATGAACTATCCTCATTTCTTGTTGTTTTTTCCTGATTGGGTGCTTTCTGCTACCTTGTCTTCCCAATCACTGATTTGAGCCTTTTCTTTATCTACTCTGGTGATTTCTTTTATTCCATTTTTCATTTCAGTTACTGTATACTTTATTTCTGCCTGGTTCTTTTTATGGTTTCTATGTCCTTCTTTATGCTTGCTATCTCTTTGTTGAAATTGTCACCAAGTTTCTTGTGTATCTTTATAATCATTGTTTTGTGCGCTTTCTCTAATAGGTGGTTTACCTCCATCTCATGTACTTCTCTCATTCTAGAGTTTTCTGCTTTTCTTTCATTTGGGAAATATTACTTGTTTTTTTTCATTTTGGTGGTCTCTCTATGTTTGTAGATATTCTACTCATTAACCTGACTCTCGCTGGTATAGTTTCTTCTGGGTCTCACTGCTAATATTGGGAGGAGGTGGGAGGCAAATGTCTGGAAGAGGAAGAGGAGGAGAAGGGAATATAACCAGGCCTCATGACTTTGTTTTATGCCTGGTGCTTTTAAGCAATAAAAGCAGGCTTACACTTTCATTATTCAGTTTGTCCCAAGGTCTCTGCCCTGAGTTTTGGAATCAGTTTTCTCATATGCTTATCTTTAAGGCAGAACTGCTTGTGAGCAGAAAAATGCACTCACAGCCTTTTTTCTCTTTCTGTTTCCTGGACCAGAGTGAGGTTGAGCTGTGACTTCTCACCACCACCCATGACTCCCCATTTTTTTCTCATAAACCAGAGTGAAGTCAGGTTGAAGCATAGTATAGCACAAGTCTGTGCAATTTCTGAGGACAAAGTGATGTCTGGTTGTGATATTTCATGGCCCTCACCCCTGTGCCTTCTTTTCTTTATCCTACAGACCAAGTGAAGTCCAGAATGCTCACCAGCTACATTTTCCCTAGGTGTCATAAACTTGGCAAGTGTCAAGATAATATATTTTTAATTTATAAACATAATGATTTACTTATACTGTGTAATTTTTGTTTAACCATTATTTATTTTGTCATTTTTCCAAACATATGGAGGTATATTTGACAAATAGCAATTGTATATATTAAGTATATACAGTGTAATGTTTTGCTATATGCATATATTGTGAAATGACCATAACAATAAAGTTAATTAACATATCCATTACTTCACTTAATTATGAATTTCTTTTGTGTGGATAAAACACTTAAGATCAATTTTCTTAGGGGAACATTCCCAAACTCATTTTACAAGGCAGGCAATATCCTAATACTTTGCCAAGGTTATGACACCTTAACTGAGTTATTTGTACAATGCTGTCTACATAAGCACATGGTGGCAAATTCATGAACTTAATTGTCAGATCTTGGGTATGATGACAGCTCTGATATCCATCCCAGGAGAAGAGTTCTAAAATTGCTTTGAAGGGTGGACTAGGCACTGGTGTAGGTATATAGTTTCCCAAAGGGAGTACTTTGAAGGTGACTTTAGTGATAATTAGAAATAATGTATGTAGCACTTTTGCTGGTATGAGTTCAGGATGTTAATTGTTTGACCTTGTATGTGTTCCTTAGGTTCCTCTTCGGGAAGTCCATCACTAAGTGAGGTAGTCACATGACCAACATACTTAGGCCTCTCCTTCTTTGCTTCTATTTAATAAAATACCTAATCATTATTTTTTGCAAAGATGATTCCAAGAGTGAAAAAGAAACCCTTTGCCCTTCCCAAAGCCAAAGCCAAATTAACAATTTTGAAGGTAAAGAAAATATTTCTATAAAGTGTCCACAGCCAATAAAAATATTTGCAGTTACCCATGTTCTGAAGGTCTCAAAGACTGCAGCTTCAAAAGCAGCCCAAATATTCTCAGAAGAGGTCCACCAGGAGAAACAAACTTGACCATAATGATATCATCAAGCTCCCTGTAACTGCTGAGCATGCCATGAAAAAGATAGAAGACAACAATACACTTGTGTTCATTTTCAATATCAAGGCCATTTAGCACCAGATACAACAGAATATGAAAGAGTTCTATGACACCCACATAGCAATGGCCAACACCCTACTCAGGCCTGATGGAGAGAAGAAAGTTTATGTTCAACTAGATGTTTTGGATGTTGCCAGTAAAATAGGAATCATCTAAACTGAGTCCAGTTGGCTAATTTTAAATATTAAATTTTTTTACTGTAAAAAATAAATAAAAAATTATGTATATAATTAATATTTAATTATCTAGCTATATCTTACTACCTCTGATTGAGTCTCTATCTATGGAGTAGAGTCAGGAAAAGTAATCCATTTGTTTGACCCTATAACATTCTTATCTTAAAATGAGGAACATGCCACTTTTCATTCTTTGGGATTTTAAGAAACAAGCCAAGAAAGAATCATTAACTTTAATAGTACACTAATATTTAGAGAAAATTTCTCCACTGCCTAAATATATCCTTGAAAAAGTCACCTCCAATACTATAGGCAATAACTATTCCTGACATCAACTATATCATAACAAGAATTGCACCTTTTTTAGGGTGGACAAAATATTTTGAAGCAGAGCATTGTATAACAGTCTGATCCACATTATTTTTTATTATGTGCCATTCAGTTTTATAGATTTGACTTTTTCATTGTGTCTTAGCATTGCCCATGCTTCTAAAAAAATATCAGGTCACTGGAAATAATATGTTTATAATAACACTATCTCAGGTATTCTTTTATTGTCACTATTTAAATTGGACCTGACTGCTGCCATTTGAAGTTTAGGAAACTGAGAGGGTGATTTGTGGTTGTAACTTTATTAGGATGAGTAGTTGAACCTTGCTGTCAAGGTAGCCTTCTTTCTCTTATCTGTGTAGTTTCATTGGATCTATATTGCTACCAGAAAACTGGGTTGATGAATGGAGAAGGATGTAGGAAGTTTTTTTTTTTTATGATAATCATGTCAAAAAAATTGTTTTGATTTGTTATAAAGTTAAAAATTAAAGAATCCCACAAAATTATGCTGTAAATATATAGAAATCTGGATAGCCATTAAACATATCAATAGTGGTTTAACTTTAATAGCACCAGAATAAATATAAACTAAATTAATTATTATACACTCTTTCCAAATAAGAACATGATGGACAGTTAGGTTATTTACATTTTTTTACTATTACAAATGATATTTCAGTAAACATTTTTGCAAGTTACCTTTATAGACACATATAAGACTTCCTCTAAGGAAGATTTCTGGTGGTATATTTTCTTAGTAATAAAATATTTTTTTAAGTTTATTAGGTATTTCCAAATAATCTAACTTATTTACCCATTTTAAAGAAATGGGTAAATAAGTGTAGTACCTATGAGAGAATAATTGCGAACAATGCCTCTGCTTAGTGTTAATATCCAAAGTTTACAATGAAGTCATGCACTGATGGTGGGAATGTAAATTGGTAAAATCACTATGGAAAACAGTATGGAAGTTTTTTAAAAATTAAGAATAAAGCTACCAAATGACCCAGGAATCCATTATTTGTGTTTCTACCCCAAAAATTTGAAAACATTTATCTGTAGAGATATATGTACTCCTATATTCACTTCACTGTTATTTATGCTAGTTAAGACAGAAAAAACTAAGTGTTTTTCAATGAATTATTGCATCAAGATGTGGTACATTACCCAGGCATAAAAAGATGTTATGCTGCCATTTGAGAAAATATAAATAAGTCTTGAGAGAATCATGCTAAGCAAAATAAGTCAGATAAAATTAATAAGAACCATAGGATTTCACTCATATATGAAATATAAAACAGAAAGAACAAATGAGCAAATAGGAAAAAAAGCAAAATTGTATAGACACAGACAATAGTATTGTGGTTATGAGAAGGAAAGAAAAATAGGGGAAGGTTGAAGAGGGTAAAGAGGGTCAAATATGTGGTTACAGAAAGAGATTTGACTTTGGGTTATGAGCACACCATGCAATATACAAATGATGTATTGTAGAATTGTATACTTGAAACATGCAAGGGGAGACCCCAAAACTGAAATTATCTTGTGGAGGACAGGTCCCTTAGAGTTCAGGCTTTCCCCACTATTTAAGTTTTCTAGTAACACATCTTTATCAGCATACCAGTTTGTATTGTTGTGAGAAGCTGTTTTTGGCTTAGTAAAATTTTTTTGGAGACTCTTTCAACACATTTGCCCATTTTATGATGGGTGATTTATACAGTCAATGTGAAAAATGACAATGTACCTGCTCACACCTCTCTCAGTGTTTAGCAATTTATGACAAAAAATGACATTACCCCCTTGAGCCCCACTGTCTCTAACTGCCAAACTCATCCCTAGTAACTTTTAAAAATTATTTCCCTGGTTAAAAAATGCTCTCAAAGAGAAACATGTCACCAATGTAGAAGAGGTGAAACAAAAAACAACAGAAGCACTAATAGACATCAAAGTTGAAGAGTTCAAAAAATGTTTTGATAAGTGAAAACAGTGTCTCGCTAGGTGTATTTCATCAAATGAAGAGTACTTTGAAGGTGACTTAAATTTAAACATGTAAAAATAAATACACATTTAAAAAATGAATTCCAATTCTTTGGGTCTCCTTTCATAAACTTATTAATAAAATTTACCACGATAAATTTAATAAAATAAAATTCAAAATTAAATTTAGGGAGGGGAGAAAGGGGAGGGGGTGGGAGAGGAGGGGGGGAAGCTAAATATACGGTGATGGAAAGAGAAGTCACATTACGTGGTGAACTTATACATCAAGTTGACAATGCACTGTAGAATTGTATGCCTGAAACCTATGTAATCCTTGCTTACAGATGTCACCCCAATAAGTCTAACAATAAAAATGAATGAATAAATAAATAAATAAATAAATAAATAAATAAATAAATAAATGGGTCGATAGGTTGTGGTTTATTTACACAAATGAATACTATGCAGCTGTTTTAAAGAAAGGATGAATTTTCTAGGTAACAACATAGATACAACTCAGAAAACAACTAAAGTAACAGCACATCACAGAATGTTGATATATAATACAGTATTAAGTAAAAGTAAAAAGCTATTAATGGGTATAATATAACATACCTTTAAGATATTTTACCTTTGGGGAAGTAAGAGTGAAAAAGATGAAATATGATCGTCTTCAGCTATTTTTCCAATATTTTATATCTTAAAAAGTATGAGAGAAAGATCTTAATATAAGCATGAAAAAATGGTAGACCTATTAAATATGGTTAGTGACTACATATCTACCACATTTTTATGCATGTTTAAAATATTTTATAAATATGAAAATTAAAAATTAAAGAAATATATTTTTAACATATTAAAATTTTTCTTCAGTTTCAACTATGCTCATTATAAAATATCAATTATTTTAAGTAAATAGTTAATGTTCTTTTATAAAAATACATTTTTAAGATATGTAATTGTGATTATCAACTTACTCTTAGCTTTTAAATAGAAAAAATACTGTATATTTAGAAACAAAATTTAGTTATTGTTATATAACACAATTGAACTTTGATAAAAATTGAATAAGAAACATGATGTATGATTTTTCTTAAAAGATTGTGAACATTTGATGTAGCTTGAATGGAAAATTCTGGATATATATATTGGTCCTTTTGACCTGTGAGTGTTTGAAACTTCAGTATGTACACAAACAATTGGCAGAAGAGGTAGTGAGTATTAACTATTTGAAGGAGCAAAGAAATATTCAGAAAGCAGGTACTTGGGTAAAGCAAAGCCTGTGAGATCTGTTGTGCATTTTATTTGGAAATCAAGGTAAAACAGCACAGCAACTTTACTTAAATATTAAGGCAGAATATCATAGTTATTAAGAGCACAAGTTCTTGGATGCTGGCTCTGTCTGCATACCAGGTTTTTTTATCACTCTAAGTCTCAATTTTCTTAGCTGTAAGTGTGGGTTAATGAATGAGCTATATAAAATAATCCACATAAAAATTTTATAGCACTTTCTAACATGCAGTAAGTACTAAATAAATATTAGCTTTCTTTTAGGGGCTTCAGGACTCACTTTACCAAATTTGACACACTATTTGGGCTTCAGCTCTGTAGAAAACATTTGGAATTAGGTAGAACTTAGCAGCAGGAATCTCGAATGGCTTAAATCCCCATGAGTGCTTCCTTAAAATAACTGATTTTAGGCAGTTTATAAACCAGTCTCAGTCAGGAATACTAAGGTGACAACTGTATCTCAAACAGTAGTCTTTAAGTACATGAGCATAATATAGTCATATATAAAACTAAGTATGTTGAAAGTAAACTGAATAATACCACCAGCCCTTTCTTAGTGTTTTTTATCTTGGTCAATGTTCCTGCCACCTATTCATCTGAGTAGCTATGAATTCATGACCTACAGTCATTATTTTATATTGTATTCATCAATTAATTGTATGAATTTTACTTTTCAAATATCCCTGAAATCATTTCTTCATATCTCTTCTACAATTGTCATCACCAAAACCCAAGACATCATCACTTTTACTGAGATAACCACAATGGCCCTCTGTATTAGTATCTCCACATTTACTCTTTTTCCATATGCAATTATTTTTTTAATAACCTAGTGTTTTATTTTTTAAAATACATAAGTAATTGTCAGTCTCCTTCTTTAAAAACTTTTAATTATTCCCAGTTGTTTTTAGAACGCAGAATAAAAATTTTAACAATCCCTATATGGCCCTGCATGATCTGGATCCCAACCTACTCTCCAGTCCTAACTTATATCAATAACTTTCTTTTCTTCTTTTATTAACCATTTATTTCATTTTTCTTGAAGATGTTTTATCTCCATCCAATGTAGAAACTTTGCACATGCTGTTCCTTCTGCCTAAATTCGTCTTCTCTTTACACTTCTTTTATAAAGCTACTGTTATATTCTCATATATCATTTCCATTATTACTTTCTATGACTTGTTCAGATCACACTTTACTTCATAGCATTTATTCTTTTACATGTATTTTTATCATCCATGGTTCTTCAGAATCTCACACTAATTATAAATTTCAAAAGGACATAATCTGTTTTTGTTCACTTATTCATACTCGAGCCCTAGCAATCAAAATTTTGGAAGTTTAAAAACTAATTGTTCAGTAGTTGCACATGTAATTATACATAGATATTTATTTTTATATATTTCAAATCTCAGTTAAAATATACACACCTCTGAGAAGCTTTTCCAGACTGCCTTACTTTTGCTAAAGATGTTAAACTTCCCGTCCAGCTCTCTAAAATTTGTTTTTATTACATTAGCTAGCATTTTTTCTAACTAACATAAATTTCTGTTGGAATGTATATATATTTGCTGTTTTTATTCCATTTGAAT
>PVJL010014072.1:0-29526 GCA_004026885.1 Lyroderma lyra | reverse complement strand
CAGAATACAACAATGCATCAAAAAGATCATACATCATGATCAAGTGGGATTCATCCCGGGAGCACAAGGATGGTTCAACATACGAAAATCAATCAATGTGATACACCACATAAACAAAATCAAAGATAAAGACCATATGGTCATTTCAATTGATGCAGAAAATGCTTTCGACAAGGTACAACATCCATTTATGATCAAAGCACTAAATAAAATAGGTATAGAAGGAAAGTATCTCACCATAATAAAGGCCATATATGAGAGACCCTCGGCTAACATCATACTGAATGGGGAAAAGCTGAAGCCTGTTCCCCTAAAATCAGGAACAAGAAAGGGATGCCCCCTGTTACCACTCCTATTTAATATAGTACTGGAAGTCCTAGCCACAGCAATCAGGCAAGAGAAATGAATCAAATGTATTCTAATCGGGAAAGAAGAGGTCAAATTGTCACTATTTGTGGATGACATGATCTTTTATATAAAAAATTCCAAAGATTCCACCAGGAAACTATTAGAAACAATTAACGAATATAGTAAAGTTGCAGGATACAAAATCAATGTACATAAATCAACAGCATTCCTTTATACAACCAATGAATCCTCAGAAAAAGAAATGAGGGAGTCAATTCCCTTTGCTATCACAACAAAAAGAATGAAATACCTGGGAATTAACTTAACAAAGAACATGACAGACTTATACACAGAAAACTATAAGACACTTTTGAAAGAAATTGGAACAGACTTTAAGAGGTGGAAAAATATCCCCTGTTTGTGGATAGGAAGACTTAACATTGTTAAAATGGCCATTCTGCCCAAAGCAATCTACAGATTTAATGCAATACCCATCAAAATCCCACAATCATTCTTTCGTGAAATACATAAAAGAATTATTAGATTTATATGGAATCATAAAAGACCTCGAATTGCCAAAGCAATACTGCATAAAAAGAATAAGGCTGGTGACATTACATTCCCTACCTTCAATTTATATTACAAAGCATCAATAGTCAAAACAGCTTGGTACTGGCAGAACAGAAATATAGACCAATGGAATAGAACTGAAAACCCAGAAATAAACCCACAAATTTATGGACAAAGAATTTTCGATAAAGGAACAAAAAACATACAATGGGGAAAAGACAGCCTCTTTAGTAGGCGGTGCTGGGAAAACTGGAAAAACATATGCAAAAGAATGAACCTGAGCTGTGAACTCTCTCCATATACAAAAATTAACTCAAAATGTATTAAAGACCTTCATATAAGACCTACAACAATAAACTGTATAGAAGAAGACATTGTTACTAAACTTATAGACCTAGGACTCAAGGAAGACTTCATGAACCTGTCCTCAAAGGCAAGGGAAGTAAAAGCAAAAATAAATGAATGGGACTATATCAAACTAAAAAGCTTCTGCACAGCAAAAGAAACCACCAACAAAGCAAAGAGACAGCCAACTGAATGGGAGAAAATATTTGCAAATAATGCATCAGATAAGGTTCTAATATCTAAAATATGTAAAGAACTAATAAGACTTAACAACAACAACAAAAAAAACCAAACAACCCAATTGAAAAGTGGGTAGAAGAAATAAACAGACACTTCTCCCATGAAGAAATACAAGTGGCCAACAGACATATGAAAAAAATGCTCATCCTCATTAGCTATCAGGGAAATGCAAATCAAAACCACAATGAGATTCCACCTCACACCTGTGAGAATGGCTATTATCCACAAGACAAGGAATACCAAGTGCTGGAGAGGATGTGGAGAAAAAGGAACTCTGGTACACTGCTGGTGGGAGTGCAAACTGGTACAACCACTGTGGAAGGCAGTGTGGAGGTTCCTCAGAAAATTGGGAATGGAGCTACCATTTGACCCAGCAATCCCCCTTCTGGGGATCTACCCAAGAGACTTGAAAACCTTTGTCCGCAAAGACTTATGTACCCCAATGTTCATTGCAGCGCTGTTCACAGTGGACAAAACATGGAAACAACCAAAGTGCCCTGCGACAGATGACTGGATAAAGAAGCTGTGGTACATATACACAATGGAATATTATTCAGCTGTAAGAAAAGATGAAATATTGCCATTTGCAATAAAATGGATGGACCTGGAGATCATCATGCTTAGCGAAATAAGCCAGACAGAAAAAACAAAGAACTGTATGACTTCACTCATATGTGGAATATAAAACTGAAAGCAAAGAAAAAAGAAATGAAGAAACAAATAACCCATGGACACAACCAATAGTTTAATGCTTATTTGGGGACGAGTAGAATAGGGTGGGGAGAAGGGGGAGGAGGTGGGAGAGGAGGGGGGGAAGCTTAATAAAAGGTGATGGAAAGAGAAGTCACATTAGGTGGTGAACTGATTATATATCAAGTTGACAATGCACTGTAGAATTGTATGCCTGAAACCTGTGTAATCCTTGCTAACAAATGTCACCCCAATACATCTAACAATAAAAGTAAATTAAAGTTGAAAAAAATAAAAGTATCAATAATGAAAAAAACAAAGACAAAAACAAAAACAAATGTATACATTTTAATTTGTGCACCGTTTAATTAGCATGATGAAATTCCATGCCATCCATCTCAGTCCATCTTGCCTGGGACATGAATCATCTTTTGTCCAATATATCCACATTCTATATGCTAGATGCCTGTTGGTCACTTAGTAGCCACCTGGGATATTAAGTCAGCTATCAGACAGACAGACAGAGGCAGAGAGAAAGAGAACATTCACATAATTTTTATTACAGTATATTGTGATAATTGTTCTACTTTATTATTAGTTATTGTTTTTAATCTCTTACTATGACTAATTTATAAATAAGCTGTATCATAGGTGTATATATGTATAGGAAAAAGATGGTATCAATAGGGTTTGGTACTCTCTGTGACTTCAGGCATCCACTTGAGGAAACATATTCCCCATGAATTAGGGGGTCTATATAAGGTGAAAACTCTTACAGTTTGGCAGAAGAAGATGGCCTTATGAAAGAGAATAAAAACAGCAACCAAAAAAAGTAAGACAAAAACTTGCAGATCAAAGTGTTGACAAAAAATAGAAAATTATAAAAAGTAGTGGTTGACAAGGAAAAATATACTAAAATGCCTCAAAAATAGGACTGAAAAATGCTAAGTGGATTTAACAACAAAGTGGTAATCTGGATGATAAGAGTTGCAATTTCCATACAAGACTAATTCAATGGACAGCCTTTAAATTTGCCCTCAATTCCTGGCATTTATGCCCTGTGTAATCCCCTAACATAGTGTGGGCTGGATTCAGTGACACAACCCTAGTGAGTAGAATCTGGCAGAAGTGGTGGATGTCACTTCTTATATTAGGTTTAAAAAAAAAAAGGACTATGGCTTCTCTCTTGGGCTTCTTTCTCGTTTTCACATTCTTATTTGCTTATTTTGGAGGAAGCCAGCTGCCACATTGTAAGCTCCCCTAAGGAGAATCACACACACACACACACACACACACACATACACACACACACACACACACACACACACACACACTCTCTGATGTTTCCTGCCAATAGCCAGCATGGACCTAAGGCCTGCCCGCAGCTGTGTGTATTCAGTGAAGTACATTTCTGCAATTATTTACTAGGTTAGGAATATGTATAATTAGATATGGATTTTTTTCACTTACATCAAGAAGTACTTCTATGTTATTGTTGAAGATCACATTGTAGTCAGTCTCTCACCTAAGAGCAAAGAGTGGTGGGCCTATGCACGTAAGAAAACATCCTTCCTAAATGACCAAGCTGAGAAAATATGTGTCCTATGATTCAATTTACTCTTTGGTCCCCAAAGTCATGACTTTGCCTATTGCTTCAAGGTCTGTTTAGAAAATTCCAATCTGATTTAACTGAAGAGACAAAATAGATGACTAAGAGCCAAAACAAAATATTTGAGTAATTGTGAATTTTTAAAATGAAATTTGTCCTAAATCACTTTCTCTTTTAAGAAAAATACCCAAAGAAAAACATCTTTACAGGATTGACTAACATAGCCATTTGGATGTAGTTATTTTAAATTAAGAAACATTTTGATGTGAATGTTTTTCTCTACTATTCTGATATTGCATCAAAATAAAAGATTACTGGGGTTTTTTTAATTACCTTGTCATGTACCCAACAGGTTAGAGGATCTCTCTATTCTGCTCTCTCCCACTCTAGACCATTTTGATTCTAATTGCATTGAATTGAATGTGGGATGAAATTTTAAGATGATGTAAATAAGACAATTTCACAGTATTGTGGATTTGTTTTTTTAATGTGAAATTTTATTGGAATAATTTTTGGGGACTTTAAAATAATTTGATTATTAATATGGCCATTTCAAAATGTCAAGTACTTGGGAAGCATACCATTTTTACTAATATCTCATTGCTTTTGTTTTCTTTATCCAAATGAGCAGTCTCCATTAATGTAACTCCATGCAAATGTGGTTTTCCAGCTTTTAACATAGATAAACAACTGTCATTGTAATCTATGTGCCATTCAATGGGCTCCCTGAAGTGCATTATAATATAGTAGTTAAGAGTACAGGATCTCCTGATAGAATACATCTACTAGCAGTACAACACAGGGAAAAACTATTTAATATCTTAAACCTTAGGTTTTTCTTTTAGAGAATGGGTTTGATAATAATATTTGTATAGGTTAAATGAAATAATATAAATAAAACCCTTACCAGACTTCCATGGTATAAAACACCATGTATTATTAGCAGTGTTATTGGAAATGAATATTTAATTTGGACTGGGGAAGGGGATTCCATTAATATTATAATGTTGATAAAATATGAGTGAGAATTATGACAAAGTTGTTCATATCAGTGGTTCTCAAACAAGGCTACATATGAAAAATCATTTAGAACAACTTTACCTTCCTGTGAAGATAGAGTTAGGAAGTCTAGAGTTAACTTCAGATTATAAACAACTAGAAAATTGGATAGAATAGATGAAACTGTTTTCATACACTGGACAACAGGCAGCACACAACTGTGATGTCTTGAAAGAAGAGAAAGAGACAAGGTGAGCCCTGTAAATCCTGTGAATATCCCAGTCTTCTGCCCAAAGGCAATTAATGGACCACTGACAGTAAGAGATTGGCAGACTTGCTCAGCTAAAAAGATGGAGATAACAGTTTGGAAATATTAAGGTGGTTGCACTTGTTAACAGATTTCCAGAAAGAGAGGGAGTAATACAGTAAAAGAACTACAAAATTTTGTGTAGAGTTTGTCTTGAGTCTTTGCTGAACACTATGCAAGGTTGGGCGCAGAATGACCAAGGAGTTATAGTTGAAAATTCTCAAAGCTCACAAAGGGAGGGGAGAGATTTGAGCTTTGACTGGTTAGTCTGATGAATTTTGTTTTCATCACCCACAATATTCAGGGAAGGACACAAAGGAGTCACATCATAGAAATAGGGTTCTACCATTTTTGGAGTGAAGAATACTCTAGAACAGTGTTTCCCTACGTTTTTCAATTTGTGTACCCCTTTTAAACCTATTTTTATAAATTGTACCACTTGATTTTTGTTTTTTGTTTTTTTGTTTTTTTATTGTCAGGCTTGTTGGGGTGGCATTGGTTAGCAAGAATTACATAAGCTCCAGTTGTACAATTCTACCATGCATTGTCAACTTGTTACATTATAAGTTCACCACCCAGTGTGAGTTCTCTTTACATTACCATATATTTAGCTCCCCCTTTCTCCTCTCCCACCACCTCCGTCTTCTCCCACCCCCTCCCCACTAGCCCCCAAATAAACATTAAACTATTGATTGTATCCATGAGTTTTTTGTTAGTTTGTTTCTCTTTGTTGCTTTCAGTTTTACATTCCACATATGAGTGAAGTTATACAGTTTTTTATTTTTCCTGTCTGGCTTATTTCACTTAGCATGATGATCTCTAGGTCTATCCATTTTATTGTAAATGGTAATATTTCATCTTTCCTTATAGCTGAGTAATATTCCATTGTGTATATGTACCACAGCTTCTTTATTCATCTGTTGCAAAGTGCCATCTGTTGCAGGGCACTTTGGTTGTTTCCATGTTTTGGCCACTGTGAACAGCGCTGCGATGAACATTGGGGTACATAAGTCTTTGCGGACTAAGGTTTTCAAAATTTTTGGGAAGAACCCCAGAAGGGGAATTGTTGGGTCATGTGGTAACTCCATTCCCAATTTTCCGAGGAACTTCCACACTGTCTTCCATAGTGGTTGTACCAGTTTGCACTCCCACCAGCAGTGTGCAAGTGTTTCTTTTTCTCCACATCCTCTCCCGCATTTGCTATTCCTTGTCTTGTTGATAATAGCCATTCTAACAGGTGTGAGGTGATATCTCATTGTGGTTTTGATTTGCATTTCCCTGATAGCTAATGAGGATGAGTATTTTTTCATGTCTGTTGGCCATTTGTATTTCTTCATGGGAGAAGCATCTGGTTAATTCTTCTGCCCACTTTTTAATTGGGTTGTTTATTTTTTGTTATTAAGTCATATTAGTTCTTCATATTTTTTAAATATTAGACCCTTATCAGATGTGTTGTTTGCAAATATTTTGTTCCATTCAGTTTGTTGCCTAGAGGGTATTTATGCTGAGTTAAATAAGTCAGACGATGAAAGACAAATACCATATGATTTCACTTACATGTGCAATCTAAAAAGCATAATAAATGAACAAACAAAACAGCAACAAACTTAGAGATACAGAGAACATTTTGATGGTTGCCAGATAGGAAGGGGACTGCGAGGGTAGGTTAAAAAAAAAAAAAAAAAAAAAAGGAAAAGAGATTAAGAATTACAAATTGGTACTTACAAAATAACGATAGGAATATAGTCAATAATGTTGTAATAATTATGCATGATGTCAAATGATTACTAGACTTATCAGGTGATCAGCTCATAATTTCAGAAATGTCTAATCATTATGTTGTACACCTGAAACTAATATGATATTGTATGTCAACTGTAATTGAAAAATACAAAAATATTAAAAGAAAAAATAGAATTATATAAAAATAGAGAGACCTTGGCCAACCAAAAGCATATCCACCTCTTGCCTAAGCTTTCATTTGGAGCCATCTTTAGAATAGATTGTCACTGCTGACAATTACTCACCTATTTTCTATGCCTCACCTGAATGTGTCTAGAAGTTTCATTCTTATTATTGTTCAGCAATCAGGTGAGAACTGATTATTCTTTTTCTGGAGAAAACTTCCCTGAGTTAACCCATTTAAAACACAGGAGCATATAACTACAGGATTTCAAATGGAATAACAACACTATTTAAAATTTAGAGGGATGAATTCATTAAAATGGAAACTTGTTGGTTCCTACCACACAAAAGACCTATTTTAAGACTTGCAGAGCTAGGTAGCATTGCAAGGATTTTCCAAACTTCTGTGCCCTGAGTGAAATTAAGCAGGGTAATCAATGTGAAACAGAAAAAACGTCTATGCCGGGGGAATCAAATGAAGCATGATTGAAACACTTGATCATCATCACCTTGAAAATTGAGAATTCTTTCTCTCTGTCTTCATATGACATGAATTAATCAAACTAACATTTTCACTATTCAGAACAAACAGGATTTGGAATATAAGTAAATTTATTTTATGGTTTAAAACAGGGAAAATTGAGTTAGAAATTATTAGCAGTGTTGAAATAAATTTCTAGGCCCAAGATGGAGCTCTAGCTTGGGATACCATATCAGCAAAACAAAACTTAGATAACTTTTGTGTCCCCCTAAAAGCTCTACTTGACCAAAAACACAGTATATTTAGTCAGTCAATCCCTGAACACCAAGCCAGCTCTAGGCTCTATACTGCCTTTCCTAGCTCCTTATTCTTTATCCTGTAAAAGCTCCCTGCTTTCCTGCCATTTTGCACCTCTCTGGACCCGTTGGAATGGAGATTGTGTACTTCATGAAATGTTAAATAAATTTTATTTGTAGCATCTAGATTGTCTTTTTTAATAATTTTTAAACAGTAGATGGCATTTATTATAATATGACATATGTCAAGCACTATGTTAAATGCTATTTATATGAAATAGTTAATCCTCCCAGGATCCCTATAAGGTAAATACCCATGTCATCTCTGAGATACTTCTAGGATTTTCTATTCAGCAGTTTACAATTCTAAAATTTCATCTTTAGGGTTCTTTCATTATAGCATGGGGAATCAAAAGTCACCTTGCTCCATATGGACCATGGAAGGATGAAATGCAACCATACATATAAAGAGAGAAGCCTGATTTCAGGGCCTGACCTATCACCTAGAGAGTGCTCAACCCACCTGTCTCCTCATCCATTCTGTTGTCATTTATATCTCCACATCTGGTACTGACCTTGTAAAATAAAAGCCTGAAAGAACAATGAGAGTAAGCTGTGACAGTGAATCAGAAATGAATTTTAAAAATAGAGAGATTCTCTGAGAGCACCCAATTGGAGCCTAGTTGCTATTGGCTCCAGAGCCTGACAGGACCCAAGCAGGACTGGTGGCTCCCGGGCATCCTCCTTGTTGACATTTCTGAGTGACTCTCACATCTGAGTTCTCTCAAAACACAAACTCTCTGTTTGTCAAATGGGTCTCAGGGTCTTTGAGCTTCTGGCTTATTACAAAAAGTGTTATTCCTATTGTAGAAATAATTTGATCATATCTAATGCCTTCTAATAATTGAGACTTGGGTCTGCCACGACTCTGAAAAATTCTGCCACAGTGGCCCTTTCCCTCATGCAATGTCTATTTTAAAACAATTTATTTTTAAAACTTTATAAAAAGATATATGATTATTTCACAAAAATCAAGACTCATCAAGTAAAAGAAAAAGCAAAACAACAATAATCCCACCTAATTAAACACTAGCTCATATCCTTCTAAATCTGTCTCTCCCTGCAAAGAGTTCGTATAATGCAAACTATTTTGTGACTTGCATTTATTGAAGTGTTTTCCTGTGTCTACAAATACGTTACTATAATTCCCAGTTATATAACAGCATAGTATTCCACTATATAATGAAGTTACTTTTATATTTAAGAAAACAAGGTGAATTTGGTAGGTGCCATTTGTTCTGATAATTTTACACTAAAGCAGACATCAACATATTTGGTTAGAAAACTAAGAAAAAATTTTAAATGTTTTTTTTCCTAATGGTAAGAAAAATCAAAGAATTGTCTTGGTTACTTTTTCCCCTGAGAACAATGCCTTTTTTTCTTTCTGCATTAATTTAATTGGTCAGTAGCCCTGAGGTTCTCTGTTTAGATATGAACTGTCCCTGAAAAACTAAGGAAAAAAAACTGAGATAAGCATTTGGTATAGGTTTTCCTACCAACAATAGAACTATATGCTTTGCTCCTCTTTGGGGTGGCTTGTACTGAGTGGAATATTTAAGCCTTTTTTACCATTCAGACAACATGTGATGTCATTAGATGTGGGAGGGAGGTGTTTCAGGAGCTGAAGGGATCCTAACAGCCCACTGTTCTTAAGAGTGCTGTCTGCTTGAACAGGTTTTATCTTGTCACTGAAATGATTCTTTGTCACTTGTAAAGAAACTTCCTAGTAGTAATATTTAGAGATGGTGCCTTTCTTGGTTTTATTTCTTATTTTGTTATTCAGTGTATGAGACAATGTTCCCTTGCTTTTCACAATATTCTTAGGCTGTTGAACAGAGTGGGAGAGAAATAGTAGAGAGTGTTTGCTAGAACTTTTGGCACAAGAATCATCATCTTCCTTTTAAGGAGATCGAATGGCTGTGCTGCCCAAGGCCACATCCCTGTAACAGAAACCTTCAGTTCAGTAACACATCTACACAGTGATATATTTTGCAAGCCTATCTCTCCCATCTTCTAAGTGTGTGCTGTTAACTACTGCACCAGCTTTCCTGGGAGCACCTCTCAAACAGCAGAGCTACAGCTTCCCTGAGGTCTTTCCTCTACTCTTGACCCCAAAGACAAATCCCAAATTTGTTCCTGCCCTTCTGCCTGGTGTTGGCATCGAGCAGCGTCTAGCAGTGGGCATCTCTGTTCCACACCTGCTAAAGGGCTTTGTGTCACTCAGTCCTTAGACTTTTTGTGGTGAAATAAATGAGCTAGCAGTGGGAACAGAGCCTACTGCCAGAAAGAAAACTAAGAAAACAATAAATTCTAGTAGCAGAAGCCATGTGAGGAACTGGGCATGCTCTTACAGCTAGATTTTCCTGAGACCTTTCCTGGAAGCAACCTGCCCATCACTGAGGACAAGTTAGCTTAGTATCTCTAGCTTGGGCCCGCCTCTGGCTGATGGGTCTCATCAACAGTCTGAATTTCAAACCTCCATTCTGGCTTTTCATAGCTTGGAGGTGCTTCCTCTGGACTCTAAAATTTCCCCTGAGCTTAATGATATTCCAGCAACTGGCCCCAACTCTCCTGTTTTGACTGTGCCACATTTGACCTCTTTGTCATTGCCACCTTTCCTGACCTTACCCTGCCATCCTGGGCTGAAAACCCCTCCCTAGGTGGAGTCCTCTACCTTCTACCTCCCACCCATCTGCTAGACATCTGCAGCAAAACAAACTGTGGTACCTGGATGCAGAATTAAGTCCTAGGAGGCTGGGCCCCCTTTTAAAGATCTACCAGCATCCAGGCTTTTGTGCCACACCAGCATACCAGTCTGAGACAGCTGTGTCATGGGTTCTCCTACCTTTCTGCACAGGTTCTCCATAACCCTGATCACCCCCATCCACTCATTCTTCTCCCATACGTGCTTCTACAGGACAGAATGAGCATGAAGCTAAATGAGTCATCACAGGAGCCTAATCTCTTCTCTGAATAACAGAAATCCACTGGATTAAATCTTTCTTTTCTGTATAATGAGACCATTATACAGAAGGGAGAGAAAGATTCTTTGTTTATTACATTTGCCATCTGTGATCAATTATTGATAAGTGACACATTTGTTAAGTATTTACTAGCAAGTAGTACTGTAGTGATCCTCATCCCAAATAATCCAGAGTTTTCCATGAGGAGAGCATGAGAATCTTTGAAGCACCAAATTAAAATGAGGCTCCACCTGTGATCTCAATGACAATTAATAAGTCCCCAGTTCTATTGATAATAAAGAAATTATCTACTTAATTATGTCAGCCAATTAGGAAGTAGTCTTTCTTTCCTTGACAAATTTGCAGTTTGTTTTGTGCTCTGAGCACTGTGAATGGAGAATATGGGATGTCTAAGAAGTGCCCTGTTTGCTGTGTGTTATGCCACATGTTGTAAGAGAATCATTTTTACTTATTCATAAAACTATCTTTAAATGTAATAAGAAATATAAGATTGACATTTTCATCAAGAAACATTTGTTTTAGCAAGTAGATAATAATGTAACTGGTGTTGAGCTCGGATTTGGCACCAGACTCCATTATTAGCTTTTGACTTGGAATAGCTATTACATCTTGTTTAAGGATTTAAAAGAAAAAATGCATGTAAAGTGAGCACAGAGAAACAGTGTAGGCATAGTAAATACTCAGAAAAGCATGCATTTAGTCAACTGTATTAGTTTCCTATGGCTGTTGTAACAAATAACCGCAACACACTGGCTTAAAATAAACATGCTTATTATTTTATAATTCTGGAGGCCAGAAGCCCTAAAGTCAATATGTTCTTCTGGAGGCTCTGGAGTAAACTCCATTTCCTTGCCTTTCTTATAATAGCTTCTAGAGGCTGCTCACATTCTCACTCACAGGTTTATATCACTCCACCTTTGCTTCCATCCTTACATCCTCTTCTCCCACTCTCCTGCCTCCCTATGATTACATTGGACCCACTCAGATAATTCAGGATAATCTCCCATCTCAAAATCCTTGATTTAATCACACTTGCAAAGTCGCTTTTGGACATAAGGTAATTTACAGGTTCTGTTGACTGGGACATGTCTCCTTGATCAATTTTCTCTGGCTCCTAATCTTGAGCAACAGACTGTGCCCCATAGATAGTTACTCTGAAACTTGTAACTCATGTTTCCAGCTTGCTGATCACAATCACTACAGGCAAGCACCCCTTCCAGACCTTTCTGGACCTAGCCAGGTGATAACACTTGAATGACTAGCTAGGCCAGAAGTCAATAGGCCACAGGATCAATGGACTTTCCATCTCACAACCACCCAGTGACAGGGGCTTTGAGACCTATTTCTTGGGTCAATGCTTTTTAAACTATTAATTGAATTAATTTCTCCTCATCTAGGGACCATCGGGGTACAAGTGATACCCCAGCAAGGCTTCTAACCCATCTCGACCAAAGAAGTCAACATGGCCGATCTCGAGACTCCTTCCCCTTTTAGATTGGATAGGGTTAGAGTGCCATGGATCCCCAATAGGTAGGGACAATGACTATTCTCAGCAGGAAGCAGATACAGAAGATGAAACCTCTAGTCCCTCAGCTTCCCATAGAGATTTGTGGGGATCACATCTCTCAAGAGAATGCGAGGAAGGCAGATAGAATAGGGGGAATCTCGGGACCCTTCCCATGAGATTCGCCCTGCTACAAGAGTCACTGCCTTGATACCACCCTTTCACTAGTAATCCCTGGCCAAGGTTAGGCAGCCAGAGGAGGAAATTCCAGGCAAATACAAAGAAGTTAGAGGACACAAGAAGCCCACCAGTTTGAGCCAGTTCCTAACGCCTGTGCAGTAAGAGTTACAACAACCTTCATCTCACCTGGGCCTCATTATACTATCATTGTAATGTCATACATATGCCTGGAAGTTTATTAATATCATTACAACAGATTAAGCTCTGGGAAATGGCATGCACAGTTAGAAAGTGGTTATGTAATAGGTACCATATCAATCAATCTTGTCAATCAAGAGGCCCCACAACCAGATGAGTGTAACCCTTATAGCCAAAGAAATAAAAACACCAAACCCTTGTTAATAGGGGCTCTAGAGCCATTCTCTTGCTCGGGCCTGCTCCTACCTCTTAGGGGTGTACTTTCTTTTCAATAAACTATGATTTCTACACTCTGGTGTGTGTCTCATTCAATCCTTTGCTCAAGATACCAAGAACCTGGACACCATGCTGATGAGGGCACCCCATTTTTCAGTAACAGTTCCAGGCCCAAAGATTGTAGGAAGAAAATGGGAAATGAGAGAAACATGTATCCGCAATGTCCCCTCTCTGAGCTCTAGCCAAGGGTGTAGGATAAATTGAGGGAAGCACTCATGGCAGGGAATACTTGCTTTTAAGGAACTCTCAGAAGAGACCATCTGCAGGGGCTTTCCCTAAATAGTGTGGGGAGAAACCACATCAACTCGGAAACACAATCATATTCTGTGGTTCTATGGTGGCATACCTAGGACCCAGAAGTATCTGAGAGATTGATCACCACCATAGCAGAGTCAAGGAAGATTCCAGTTGGGGATCACAGCCAAACTTCAGAGCTCTTTAATACCTGTAAGAGGTGATGGGGGCCAATCTTGCCAGCACATGCTACTGGATCCCAAAAAGCTATGAGAGTCCAAGTCATGACCAGGTGAGTTCTCCAGCTGTAGAGAAATATTGCCTCCCACCACAGCTGATAGCTTAGACTGGGACCCCCCACCCCCCACCCCCCACCCCCAGAGTCACTTCCTGGTTCTTCTTCCCCCTGAATTCTTGTTCCCACCAACCCTAGCCCATGCATGGGAAACTGATGTTATTGTGGAAATACTATGCTATAAACTTCCCCGCCCTGCCTTATCCAGGGCTCAGGCTTTGGAAACAACTGCTCTGAGCCCACTGTCATAAAATAAACAACTTGAACTTGAAAGTACCCTGAGTGCCTCTTGGTCTTTCTGGCAGGTGAATGGGTATAGTCTTCTGCAAGATGTGGAAGGTAGAGATTTCCACAACATTTTGGTTCCCTGACCGGGAAGCCCAACTGTGCTGGCCCTTTGCAGCCACCAGTTTGGGTGAGCGCAGGCGGTGGATGGCGAGAGGAGCTGCAAAGGGGAAGGTGCACCTGCCCACTTAAGCAGTCTCTGTGGTGGCTGCCTCTAGTCAACCCCGTTTTGCAATCACCACCAGACCCATAGGAGGCTTGACAAGACAGGTTCCAGACCAGGCACTGGGCATGGTAAGGCCCCAGGGCCCCACTCAGTTAGGCCCACCCAAGTGGGTGGAAGGGGAGCCTGATCACCTCCCAGGGACTCCCAAGAGTCCCAAAGTCAGGAATTCATTTGAGTGGGATGTTATAACCTCTGAGTTAATGTATGAATATGTGAGTGAGTGTGGATCATGGATGCTTGCATTTTGTGGCTCCACAGCCTTGACTACGGAGTCTGAGTGGGCCCTAACCTGTGGTTCCATGGTGACACCATAAGGCATAATGATGATTTGTCCTTGTGAGGACAACAAGGCTCGGGGTTTATACGGGTGCACCTTAGCCAAGATGTGCTTCAAAGTCCCACAAGGGACATGGCCAGGTGAGCACTTGAGAGGTCTTCTTCTGGAAGCATGCTTTCCCTTTGTCTGTCTTGTGACACTGGTCATGGGAAACATGAAGTCAGGACACAGCAAACCCACAGTGTTAGACTGCATGTTGAAAAACTTCAGGAAGGGCTTTTCTAGTCACTATGGGGTTAAGATACCCCTGGTGAGCTCCAGACCCCCTGTGAGCTCGAATGGCCCATGTTCCAGGTTGGATGGCTGTCAGAAGGGACACTAGACATCCCTACAGTCCATCATGTTTGGTAGGTCATTACCAAGATGCCAGGACACTCAAACCAATTTCCGTATATAGACTGTTGGTTAAAAGTTGCCCAGACACTTCCCCCATGGGTGCGGTTCCACTGCAATAGTCAAGGACAGGCTATGGTCTTCATGGCACAAACCCAACTAGGTCAGAAGCCTCAACCAAATAAGGACACTCCCCGAATCTGTGAATGACCCTGAGGAGGAGCCGATTCTACCTCCACCGTCCCGCCAAGACCTATGGCCCCAAGAACCCCACCTGTGGACACTCCCCCTCCATCAGACCCACCACCCCACCTGGGAGGACTGTTAGCAGCTACTGCAGACTCTCTAATACTGAGGAGAGATGAAGGATCTTAAGGGGGTTCCTCCAATGGCTAGAGGAAAATGCCCCAGCAGGAGTCGCAGATCCCTGAAGGACGCCCAGCCTGGGACTTCATGACTGAGGAAGGGCAGGCCCGGATCCATCAGTACCAAGAGGCACTATTCCGAGGAGTTCAGGTTGGAGCAAAGAAACCATTGGACATGTCTAAGTTCTCCACAGTCACACAGCAACCAGAAGAGGCTCCCAGGGACTACTATGAGAGACTCCATGAAGCTTATTGGGTCTATACCTGTTTTGACTCTGAAGTGGCTGAAAGCCAACAAATGGTTACTGTGTCCTTTGTGGCACAGGAAGCCCCAGACATATGGAGAAAATTGCAAAAACTTAGAGGCTTTGCGGTAATGAACATCACTCAGCTCTTGGAGTTCGCCAACAAGGTCTACATGAATCAGAATATAATAGCAGAAAGGGAGGCTGATCAGAGAATAAAGGAGAAGGTCAGCCTCCTCGCAGCCTCCTTGAAGGATCAGGGGGACTGAAACCCAAGAAAGGAATCAAAGAAGGAAAGGCCACCTAAGGGGGGGACTCAGCAGGCCCCCTGCTAGTGGCCAATCAATGCGCTTACTGCAAGGAGACAGGACACTGGAAAAACAAATGCGCCAACAGAGGGAGGCCCCGAATGGCCAGTAAGTACCAATGGGAACCCATGGGAAGGGATCTCATTGGCCTGGCCAGACTGGACCCAGAATAAGAAAGACTGGGCTCTCTCCTTCTCAGCCCTCATGAGCTCATGGTTGAAGTAAAAGTAGGGGCCAACCTATGGCTTTCATGGTCAACACTGGGGCCAAATGCTCTGTAGTAACCACCTGGTAGGGCCACTCAGTGAATGGACTACCACCATCCTTAGAGCGACTGGGGAACGTGCTGCACAAAAGCCGTTCTGCAGGACCCACCTCTGCAAATTGGGAGGGCACGTGACATGCCGAAGTGCCCTATCCCTCTTCTGGGAAGAGACATTCTCTCCAAGCTGGGGGTGCTGAGTTCCAATCCATGTACTCCTACCATAGGAGGAAGACAACCCCCCTGGGTTGGCCTACAACGGGGCCCTGATTATCAACAAGCTGCTACCAGGGACATGCCCACAAAGGCAATGACAATATCCAATCCCCCAGGAGGCCCAACTCAGCATCCAGGAATACCTGATTAAACACCCCCTTGCTGCCAGTAAAGAAACCTGGGGGAGGATATTGGCCAGTCCAGGATCTCAAGGCAATCAAGGTAACTGTCTCCTTGCACCCTGTGGTTCCAAGCCCATATAATCTCCTTGGCAAAATCCCTCAATCTGCCAGATGCTTTACTTCTTTAGACCTCAAAGATGCCTTCTATCTCTGGCTCACACCACAGAGCCAGTCTCTTCTTGCCTTTGAATGGACTGATCCGACCACAGGACACCAAACACAATGACAACAGATCAGCTTTTATAGCAGAAATCATTCAAATCCTGACAGAGGCTCTCAGCATCACTTGGAAGCTCCATACTGTTTACAGGCCCCAGAGTTCAGGGAAAGTTAGGGTTCTCCCCTTTTGAGCTGATCTACAGGAGGCCCCCACCCCCCATGCTTGAGGAGTGCACCAGGAAACTCCATCAGCTAGGTGACAAGAATATAGTGAAGGAACTCTAGGCCCTAGGAATGGTTGTCTACAAGTTACAACACTATACTACAGAGAGGGCCCCCATTACACTGAGTGACCCTGTTCATCATTTTCAGAAAGATGACCCAGTCTGGGTTAAGGACTGGAAAAAGGAACCTCTTAAGCCACATTGGGGTGGGCCTCACACAGTAATCTTAGCATATGTGCTGCCGAAGCGAGCACTCGCACAGTAATCTTAACAACCCCCACTGCTCTTAAGGTTTTAGGAATTGTCCCATGGGTCCATCATTCGAAAGTGAAAAAGGCCCACCCAGGGGAGGATGAGGAGACTTGGAGAACTGAGCAGAACCCGTCAGACCCGCTTAAGATTCAACTCTATCACGGACCACCCTGTGGGACATCCAGACAATCATTCCCTCATTGATGGACGCCTGCTCACCATAGTTCCTAGCAGTGGTTCATTGTTCTAATCCTAGAGTTCAGACTTTTGGTGGCAGCCCTGATTGACTGGACTAATACCCAGAGACTCTCACTTACCCTGATATATTGGAGCATACTAGGATGTTTCTTTACCCTCAATTGTTTATTTTCCTCCTCACCCCAGCTCTATCCTCCTCCCAGCCAAACTGTCCCTGTCTGATGGACCAAACCTTCACTGACTATACCTACATGCCCACCAAATGTTATACGGGTATAAACCCCACCCTTTGTCTCCATGATGGGAGGCAATGTTAGTCGGGAAAAATTACTTCCAATAACTGTAGAAATCAGGGGTGGAACGGACCTACCAGATGCTGGACTTACTTAACTCATGCAGGGATGTCTGATGGAGGAGGAGTCCCAGATAAAGCTATGATCCAACAGAGCCATGGCCAAGATATTAGCCATGCAAGGCTATTGGCTACTAGAGGATAATGATGCCCTATAGATGATCATGTCTCTTCATTGGGGCATCAAAGCATGGAATGTAGAGAATATTGCCTCCCAACATGGTCAATAGCCTTGACCCCCCCCCCACCCTTGGAGTCACTTCCTGGTTCTCCCTGAACATCTGTTCCCGCCAACCCTAGCCCACAGGCGGGAAACTGCTGTTATTATGGAAATGTTGTGCTATAAATTTCCCCACCCTGACTTTATTTCGGGGCTCAGACTTTTGAAACAACTCCTCTGAGCCTATCCACTTAAAATAAACAACCTGAACTTGCAAATACTCGGAGTGCTGCTTGGTCTTTCTGACAGGTGAACAAGTACAGCCTTTCTGCAACACAGCCACATGCTTCCACTACAAGGTCCAGAAGGGCAGGGTGTGACTAGCTGGCTAAAGAATGCCACCCAGCACTAGAGGAGGTAGAAAAGTTTGTTCCTGGGCCTCTGATAGCATATGTGGTGCCATTGTAAACATTGGAATAAAGTGTATTTATGGGGAAAGGGAAGGCAAAAGGGAGCCCTCTGGGATGATCAAATGAAAACAGGCACCCCTTTCCCAGGCAGTGCAGTTGCGATCAGACCATAGCTTGGCAAGCAGGAGCTGGGTGAGAATGAAAGCTCCACTCCAACCGCAGTGAGGCATTCTACTCAAGACATACATGGACTAAGACAATGATTATTTATGAAAAAGGAAAAGGGGGCAATTACATCAATAGAAGGAAGGCATTTTTATTGGTGCAGATATAACATAGTGATTTTAATTCTAAACTATGTTTTAAATTTTTAGCCCAGTAATCATCAGTCTGGTATTCTTAACAACTGTTTTCTTGTTATTTTTGCAATTAATTCTTTGGGATACAAGTTTGCTTAACTTCAATACAAAGGTTATTTTGCCCTGTTTTTAATATTACAAGGTTGGAGGTATACAAGGGCTGTCTAGAAGGTATCCATCCATGATAGAAAAAATAGAGGCATTTATGGCTAGATTTTTTACAGACAGCCCTCATAAGACATGTAAGGCAGTTCCTTTGGCAAAGCAGCTCTGCTCCATTTTAAAGTGGCTTTGTTTATATTATTGGTTACAAACCCAACTAAAGGTGTGCAGATTAAATCCATTTGTGTGGTTGGATTGCATAACAATATACAAAGTGAATGGATTTTTAAAAATCATTAAACTACACTCTGTGTTGAAACAGGTAAGTTCTCTAGGGGAAATAAATATCCCTTGGCCAGTTGAAATGAACTAGCAGCAGGATGAGTACTCCAAGCGGCTACCTAGTTCATTATCTCAACATTTCTTGAAAATTCCTACAGAGTAATAATACATTGGTGTGTTGCAATCAGGTGCAGGGTGGGTTGTAAGTAATTAATTACTATCAACTTTTTACTTGAGTAGGCTCATATTGCCAATGGCTAACTTACAAATTAGAGTGTTCTCCAAGTCCTCCCGGGAGAGTAGCAGTTGTAACTCACTTGCATTTGGAAGTGTTTTCAGGAGTGGGTGGAAAGAATGCAGAGAATGGGACAGGAATTGCATGTTGCTGCATAGAAATAATTTGTTTCATGTAACATAGGGGAAAAAAAGATTAAGAACTTTGGTCTGATCTAACTGTCATCTACCAATGAGATTGATCTACCAACAGTAAGGCAAGATTTGCCTTGGTGCTGCTGAGCATGTTTGTCATTTTTTACTAGACTGGGTACAAGTTTTATTCCTTCAAAATGTTCACTTTTACTGTAAATGGGAGTTCAGTAACTGTTTTGTTTTTTAGCAGAATTTATAAATGCAGTAAAGTAAGTTAGCTACATCTTGAGTTCCATACAGACTCTTGAAATGTTTGCTTATAAAACTGGTTCAGCTCAGCATACATCATGGGACTCGATGACTAGCTGGAGAAGAGAGAAGGTGATGAAGGATGATAATGTCTTAACTGCCTTGAAGTGCCTACTAGGTTTCTGTGAAGGAAACACCTTAATTTATGACCTGGAAGATCAGTGCAGTGATATAATTTATGAAATGAACCAAATTTGGAAAATATTAGTGACATAGATGAAATGATTCAAATGAGATTAAAGATGAAAGAGTCTTGGGGGAAAAAAGGAAACAAAAATTATTTTCCACTTCTGCAAGGATATGAATCAACACCTAGAAGGAACATCAATATGAAATGCTAACTCTACAGATGGGAAAACCCCCAGAAATTGGCAACTACAGGATGTTATTAATGAATTTATGCATTGGTATAAAATATTGAATTTGTAAACCAATTTTTTCTGTTTTTAAAAATTCTTTATAGCACTACTGGGATGTTTATTGCTTTCAAGATTGAAAGTTATATTCGTGTAGTGTCATTTACTCTAAAAAGCTGTTATAATAACTTGGCATACATTTATTAAGCACCTACTATTTTTTCCAGCTATTGTGTTGGGTGAGAAGGCAGTTGGGAACATGTAACTGTCATGTAGCATAACTATTGCTATGAGAGAGAGGTAAAAACTGTGGGAGAAAAAAATGCTTTTGTATTCATCCTGTTTCAATTTCTTACAAACATGATTCTCTCAAGCAATGATTATTGTTCCATTTTATAGTCAAGGTAATTGAGGGATTAAAAAAGCTGATTTTACATCATTATCATTATTTCCATTGTCATCTTCATAGTACTTATTGAACACTTGCTAAATGCTTAAGTTTATTATTTACTCGTTTAATGTTCACAGTAACTCTGAGGTTTAGAGAGATTCGTTCATTCAACATTGGGCACCTATTGTTTATTAGGTGTTAGGAATACAAGGATGAATACAATGTAGTCCCTTCCTTCAGAGCAAAGTCACTTGAGTAAGACATTAGAAGTAAAACCTGAGCTGGGATTTTAATACAGAACTATTTGGCTCCAGTACTTGTGTTCATCATACATCCCCAACACACCTTCATTGACTTATTCAATGTCAGGTTATGGACCAGGTGACACAGCCAGGAAGTCACCAGGGGATAAAACAGCTGAAACTTGACTCCAGATCTCCCATACCAAGCCTAAAACAGCTGAAACTTGACTCCAGATCTCCCATACCAATCCAATGTTCTTCTCCCCATCCCACAGCAGCCCTTGTGACAAAAATTGGGCAAATCCCATAGGAAAGACTGAGTGGGTTTGGTGTATGTGGGCTCATTTGGTTCAAAGGCACCGCCTCAAAATGGTCAACCCTTTCCTGACTAAATGCCTACTGGCCACATCCCCTCCCCTCTGCTGGGAAGGGATGCCCGCTTCATCCCTCATCATTTGCTTCTCCTTCCAGGGCTGCCTGTAAGACACCAGTGACTTAGTGTAAGCTTTTATTTATTCTTGTCTCCTTGAGGTTTTGCTCTGTCTCTCTGTCTCTCTCTCTCTCTCTCTCTCTCTCTCTCTCTCTCTCTCTGTGCTTTTTTGTTTATTTGTTTTGTTTTTTATTGCAAAGCTACTCACAGAATAACACATTTTAAAAAGAGATTGCTACAGATGTATGATGCACTAATTTAAGGTTATTGTTACACTGTTTGAGCCAGTAGTCTTAAATATGATTTTTTCCTAAATTTTTACATATTATAAAGAAGTGTGAGATTATTTAAATACAGATTAAATTTAGTTAAAGAAGAATTTTAAAGTCCACTGAAGTGTAAAAATCAGTAATGGAATCTCCCAGGTTGGAGGCTGAGGGGCTAGCAGGGATGAATGGGGCAGCCAGTGCCCACTGGGAGACTTTGGTTTAATTGGAAGGGAGGTGGTTTGGTGTAGTGATTGAGAGCAGAGGTTGACAAACTTTTTCTGAAAAGGGTGAGATATTTTAGGCTTTGTGGCCCATAGGGTCTCTGTCACAACTAATCAACTCTATCTTTGTAGCATGGCAACCAAGGACAATAGTAAACAAATGGGTATGGCTATGTCCCAATAGAACTTTATTTACAGAAAACAATCAGGGGGCCAGATATGATCCACCAGCCATAGTTTACTGACTCCTGGTTTACAGCAGGGTCTCTGCCATGAGACTGCCTGTTTTATAACCCTTTCAACTGTGGGACTTTGGGCAATCATCCGAATCACTCCAATTATTAGATCTCTTATCCATAAATCAAGCAGACAATAAAAGCTGCCTCATGGGATTGTTTTAAGATTAAATGAGATAGCACTTACTTAAAACAGTGGCTGCCTCTTGGTAAGAACTTAATAAACATTAACTATTACCACTAAGCCAGGAGGCCAATCAGAACCCTCTCTCTGTCGAGGGCACATAGCCATGATGACAGCTATAAAAGTAGAGAAAGAGGATCCTAAGTCATAATGTATTGTAAACAAATTCTCTTTGAGGTGGGGTATTTGCACAAGGCCCTCGTGAAGGGGGCTGTAAGGATCTAAGAGCTTTCTGAGGCTTTCTATGACCACCCCAGGCAAATGTTCTGCTCTCCTTTCTTGTGCAAACCCATGTTAGGGTCTTTGGAGGTCCCCCTGAGGTAACTGATGATTAATATCTGTCCTCACTCCACTAGGAGCCTCTCCTTCTAGGATCCTAGGACCCCAAACAGGGCTTGACTCATGTTAGGCAATTAGTTAAGTGCTGCTTTTGTATATTGTTCAGTATGTAGGATTCCATATAGATAAAGAAATTGCTCTGCTGTAACAGCCTTGAACTCTACAAAGTCATTCCAATTTTGAAGGCATTTTGGAAGGAACCTCCAAAAATACTGCTAATATTCGTCTCTTTTCCCTGCAATTTTTAAGCTGGATCTTCACCGTTCGCTGAATATCTGTTTCCCTTTTATGTAAAGGTCAAGGACTGACTGATCTCTATAATTTTTACAGGATGTTCTTGAATAACCAATCGCATTCTGATTATTATGTGAATAATCTTCTTTACTCAAAGAATGGAAAACAAGTTAAAATGCCAAAATCAAACAATTGCAGTATGGTAACTCTACATGTGGATGGAGGCTGTGCCACTGTTCAGAGACCCAAATAAACAAAGTGAATGAAAGCCAGGCAGCTAGCTTTCCATCACACACTTGGTAGGCATCCTCCAAAGCTTTCCTGGCACAGCCTGGAAGGGAAGTGCCAAATGGGGACATAGCTGACATCCAGCTCACTTCTAACAGATGCAGATCAATGGACACTGGCACCTGGTCCATCTCTTATTTGAATTGCTTTTGAAAGCCCAGGGTAGGGAAAGCTAACAAACTCTGCAACACATTGCGCTATTGGCTTTGGACAAATGCACTTCAGCTGTCTGCCACTCCATTATGGTGAGTCATTCTAGATGGAGAAGGAGGGCTTAGGAAAGGAGGCCTCTTTACTAAGAGTGCAGAAAAACTGAGGCCACCACATCCCGCTTCTTTGTGCAAACAGGACATAGTTGCTCCCTTATGTCTAAGCCACAGAATCAGGAGTGTAGTAGAAGGAGAGAATGGGGACTGGGGAGATGAAGAGCAAAATTAACACATATCAGTGCAGGGGCAAGCATAGTGGTAGATACTGATACACATAATCACATTAAATTCTCATTAAAAAGCCTGGATCCTTCATGCCAGAGCAGTTGTCTACCCTGAATCTTAGATGTAAAGGCAATTACCAAGTCTTAATCTTTACAAACCTCCCAGAGGCTCTGTCACTGCCTCCTGCTGTCCCTGAGACCAGTCAGCACTTACTGTCAGCTTTCCTCATACTCAGCATTCTCTTTTCTTTCCCAGAGGACCTTTGTACGTGCTATTCCCTTTATTGGAAACTCTCTTCTCTTGACTCCCCTCTCACCAGGCTTTCATCTAGATAATTCAATATTCAGGTCTCAGTTTAAGTTTCCTTTCATTGTGAAAGCCTAACCTAATTCTGCAGTGTATGTCAACTATTTGTTACAAGTTGCATTTTTTTTCTTTTTAAACCTCTTACCTCAGTTTGTAACCATATGTTTATTAGTGGTTAATTAAATGGTTAATGTACTGAATGTTTTATCTCTATCTTTAGCACATTTCCTAGCTCTAGTGCTGAACTGCTAGGACTTAGTAAATGCTATCTCCAACCCCTACCAGCTGTATGACATGGGCAAATGACTGTATTTCTCTAAGTCTCAGTTTCTACATCTACAAAATGAGGATAAGAATGGTGTCAACTTCATAAAGTTGTTGGGGCAATTAAGTGAGTGAATATCTTCTGAGGTGCTCGAGATGCTGCTTCTCCTTGATGTTGACATTTGCTTGAATTCCTGATTTCACAGAAATCAGTAACTGGGACTTCAGCTTTAACTGCTCCTGATTTCTTGTTTTTACCAACTTGTTTTGCTGTCAGATTGATTGATTTTTGCCTGGTAAATTCATAATTTCTCCTCTTCAATCCTGGATCCTGTTTCTAGCCCTAACCCCTAGACATCACTAGCCTTGGCTGTAGTCCAGGTTGTGAGCACTACTCCACAAGATAGGGAGAGAGAGTTGATAGTGAGGTGGCATTGGACAGACCTTGCTCTAACCTGGAGACACCATCATCTACAAGCTGGAAGTCACTGAGGGGCAGAAAGCTAACAAGCAGATCCATACTGTGAGATTCTTCAAAACGCTGCCCTAGTGACCTTTCATCACTTTTTCTCTCACTCCCCTCCCTTATCTGGGCAGCATTCTGTCAGTGTTCACTTCGCTTTTGACCAGTGACCTGAGTCCTTCAGTCCTGAAAACAGTACTGAGTAGAGTCATGTTGGTGGAGTGTTTCCATTATAATCATTCTTCTACTATCATGTTATGATTACATTTTTACCTTATTATAAATTAGTTCAAAATAATGATTGAAATTTTATTTTAAATTAGTTTTTAATTATAAAAGTAATATAAATAGATAATTTAAAAATACAAACTGATCAGAAGCATAGAAAGGTTATTTAAAAACCTCTTTTCCAACTGAAATATACTTGCATATCCCATCCTCTCCTGGAAGTATGCACACTATTGTTTGTCCTTCAAGAAAAAATTCACCAAATATGCAATTTACACAAAAATATGAATTATACATCCCTTTTTACACAAATGGTATACATATTTCCCTGAACAAGGGCACATTTTTTAAGCTCTAACTTTGTTTCACTTTAAAAGATGAATAGACTAAAAGAAGAAACAAAGACATTTCAAAATACCACTTTTAAACCTGTGCTAATTCTTCAACATGATTGATGATGACTCATTCTTCCTAAAGTAATAAAATTCTGTTTAGAAAATTCAGAAAGATCATTTTAAAACCAAAGAAAAACTTTGGTTGTAAACAGATATTTAATTGTACTTATACAGAGTAAGCATTTATCAAATGTTGAATATTGTTACTGCCACTATTATCATCATTATTAGTATATTAGAAGGAAAGACTGTCTAAGAGGAACTAATTACTCCTTCATTGTACCACTAATAATCTTTGTTTATACAGTGTAGTCATATTTATAGTTCTAGGTTTATAATTGTGTGTTTATTTCCTTTTGAGTCTTTTAAGCCCCATGGACTCAGTGCCTGGAATATAATACATGATCAGTCCTTTCACAGTGAATGTTTTTATAAACAGACAGCTTCCACTCTTAAATATAAACAGGCAGCCAAGAATCACCAGACTTGAGAAAAGCTAAGTCATAAAATCCAAGGAATAGGGAACTCAACACAGGAAAGAAATGAAGAGAAAACCAGGATGATGGTGGATGTAAGGTCTGAAAGAGGCCTAGAAAGAAACCAGAGAAGATGGAGCAAAAGAACAGAGGTTGTCTCCAAAGAAAAAATATAATTAAGAGGTTACCTGATGTGTTTGACCATATTGAGAAGAACTTTACAGCTTTGTAAGTGAATCTGGCTATAAATTAGTGGTAAGTACATAAAAAATAAGGGAATAAAAATAGCACAATCCTTAAATCCAAGAAAAACAATAAGTTTTATAGAAAAGCAAATTTTTAAAAAATTGCTTTGTATAGTCATAAAATATAAACACAGAATAGTAATTTAATCAAAACTACCTGAGATAGATAGATAGATAGATAGATAGATAGATAGATATAGATATAGATACAATATATAGATATAAAAGATGGTAGTAAGGAGAAATTAAGATGAGAGAAAAACTTATTATCCAAAATATAAAGCCAATAGGTGATATCTCTCAAATTGAAATAGAAGGAAATAAGAAATAGTTGTAAAAGCATATTACTTACACAATATGGAGGTTCCTCTAAAAATTAAAAATAAAATTACCATATGATTTAATAATCCTACTTTTGGACATATATGCAAAGAATTGAAAGCAGAATCCTAAAGAGATGTTTGCACACTTGTGTTCATTGCAGCATTATTCACAATAGCCAGGAGGTGAAATCAACCTATGTTAATCAACAATTGAATGGATAAAGAAAATGCGGTATATACATATAATGGAATATTATGTAGCCCTTTAAAAAAAGGAAATTCTGCCATTTGTAGCAATGTGAATGGACATCAAGGACATGCTACTAAGTGAAATAAATCAGTTACAAAAAGACAAACACTGCATGATTCCATTTCTATAAGATAGCTAACGAACTCACAGAAACAGAAAGTAGGGGGCAGGTCCAACATGATAACAGTATAGGAGGATGCTGAACTCGCCCTCTCTCACAAACACACTGAAATATGCCTCTGTATATGGAGCAGTTATTCATGAGAGGGACGTGAGGACTGATTGAGCCATTTCCAAGCAATAAATGATAGAAAGAGACCAAATACAGAAGGCTGGAAAACCATAAGTGTCCTCCAGGTTCTGAGGATACTCTCTGGGATCATAAGTACTGGTTATGCCATTCTTTATATCTCCCTACACCTCAAAAGGGTAGGCAGGAGCTCTGTTCTGGTGCTCTGGCCTACCTGCAAGAGCACCACAGCATGATCCCAGCCAAGCTGCTTGGAGCCCATTTCACCTCTGAAAAAAGGGAACAAGCAGGATCAACAAGACATCATCACATGCACTTAGCCTCCCTGCTTGGGACGCTTGGGACTGCTCCTACCTGGCAAGCCAGTGTCCCAGGTGCTGTAAGAGCCTACCTGGCTCCAAGTGGCCTGCCAAAACTACCCAACACATACAGACTACACAGAGGATGCCTCTACACAAGAGCACTTTCAGCAAAGCAAACAAGAGAAAGCTGGGATCTGTGGGACCTCTCCAATAGCTGTGGGAATTGTTTGGGGACAGAGGTGTCAGTGAGTACCACTTTATATGTCCCCTCCACCTTGATAGGATGAGCGGGAGCTCTATTCAGGTGCTTTTGGCCTACCTACAAGGTTGCTAAAACATGTTCCTGAATACATTACCCAAGCTTATTTTGACTCTGACAAAGGAAGCAAGGAGGATCAATAAGACGTTACTACTTGTACTTGGCCACCCCATCCAGAGCTGCTGCAGTTTGGTAGGCCAGTGCCCAGGACACCCAAGCACCCACTCAGTTACTCAGCTCCAATCAGCTTGCCCAAACCACCTGGCATACACAGCCTACATAAAAATTGTTTCTATACAGGCCACTTTTTCAAGATGGGATAGACAGCTATTTTATCTAATTCATAAAAACAAATATATAAAGTCAAACAAAATGAAAAGGCAAAATAATATCTCTTAAATAAAAGAACAAAAAAAATCCTCAGGAAAAAAATAGTAATAAATGATAATAAGTAATTTGCCTGATAAAGAATGTAAAGAAATGGTCATAAGGATGCTCACCAAACTTAAAAATGGAATAGAGAAACTTAGGGATAACTTCATGAAAGATTTAGGAAGTATAATAGAGAACCAAGCAGAGCTGATGAATATAATAACTGAATGAAAAATACACTAGAAGGAATCAACAGCAGAAAAGCTAATACAGAAGAGTGGTTAAGCAACCTGGAAGAAAGGCTAGTGGAAATCAACCAATCAGAACAACAAAAAGAAAAAAATTTTTAAATGAGGATAGTTTAAGGGACCTCTAGGACAACATCAAATGTACAAACATTTGCATAATAGGAATTTCAGAATGAGAAGAAAAAGAAAGAAGAGCCGAAAGTTTATTTGAAGAAATAATGACTGAAAACTTTCCTAACCTGTGAAAGGAAATAGACATCTAAGTAAAGAAAACACAGAGAGTTTCAAATAAGATGAGCCCAAGGAGACCCACACGAAGACATATAGTAATTAAAAATTGCAAAAGTAAAAGATAAAGAGACAAATTTGATGGCAGCAAGTAGAAAATAACTGGTTACATACATAGGCAACCTCATGAGGCTATTAGCTAATTTTTCAGCAGCAACTTTACAGGCCAAAAGCAAGTGGCAGGACATATTTAACATGCTGAAAGAGGAACTTACAACCTAGGGTAATTTATTCAGCAAGGCTATCATTAAAATTGAAGGATAGTTTTTTATCAAGTAAATCTTAACAAGCAAAAACTAAAGGAGTTCAACACCATTAAATCATCATTACAAGAAATGTTAAAGGGTCTTCTTTTAAGTAGAAAAGGAAAGACCATAATTAGAAATAAGAAAATATGAGAAAGAAAAAAATATGGGTAAAGCCAAATATTCAATAAATATAGGGAATCAGACATTTTAAGAGCTACTACAAAATTCAAAAGATCAAAGTGCAAAATTCAACTCAACTACAATAGGAGATACACAAAGCAAAAGGATCTAAAGTATAATATCAAAAACATAAAGCATGGAGGGGGAAGTAAAAATGTAGTCCTTTTAGAATATATACGTAAAAGCCTATCAGTTTAAAATAGATTGTCATAGATATAGAATGATATACATGAACTTCATGGTAACCACAAACCAAAAACCTATAAAAAAAAATTAAGAATTAAGAGAAAGAAACCTAAATGAAACCATAAAGAAAACCAGCAAATCACAAGGGAAGAGATCAAGAGAAGAAGAAAGGAACAGAGGAAACTATAAAAACAACGAAAAAACAATAAACAAAATGACAATAAGTGCATACTTATCAGTAATTACTTTAATGTAAATAGATTAAATGCTCCAACAAAAAGACTTCAGATGGCTGAATGAATGGCAAATCATGACCCATCTATATGTCATTTACAAGAGATTCACTTCAAATCAAAAGACACATACAGACTGAAAGTAAAGGGATAAAAAAACATATTTCATGCAAATAGAAATGAAAAGAAAGCTGGCATACCAATACTCATATCAGAAAAATTAAATTTTAAAAAAGATTTCTTAAAAAGACAAAGAAGGACCTTAAATAGTTATAAAGAGATCAATTCAAGATAACATAATAATTGTAAATATTTACACACTCGACATAGGAGCACCTATATATATATAAAGCAAATATTAATGGACATAAAGTTAGAAATTCACAGTAATACAATAATAGTAAGGGATTGTAATAACCCACTCACATCAATGAATAGATCATCCATGCAAAAATTAGTAAGGAAATAATGGCCTTAAATGTCCATTTGATCAGATTGACTTAAGAGACATTTTATTTTTTTTTTTAATTCATTTTTATTGTTAGACTTATTGGGGTGACATCTGTTAGCAAGGATTACATAGGTTTCAGGCATATAATTCTACAGTGCATTGTCAACTTGATGTATAATAAGTTCACCACCTAATATGACTTCTCTTTCCATCACCTTATATTTAGCTTCCCCTCCTCCTCTCCCACCCCCTCTCCTTTCTCCCCTCCCTAACCCACTCGTCCCCAAATAAACATTAAACTATCGATTGTGTCCATGGGTTATTTGTTGTTCATTTCTTTTTTTCTTTGCTTTCAGTTTTATATTCCGCATATGAGTGAAATCATGCAGTTCTTTGTTTTTTCTGTCTGGCTTATTTCACTTAGCATGATGATCTCCAGGTTCATCCATTTTGTTGCAAATGGCAATATTTCATCTTTT
>PVJL010014071.1:17523-29614 GCA_004026885.1 Lyroderma lyra | reverse complement strand
GGTGCGTCCTCGAGCATCCCTGAGCGTCCCCGCCGTGTCCCCAAGCGTCCCTGCCGCGTCCCCGCCGCGTCCCCGAGCGTCCCAGTGCGTCCCCGCCGCGTCCCCGAGCATCCCCGCTGCGTCCCTGAGCGTCCCTGGTGCGTCCCCGAGCGACCCTGAGCGTCCCCGAGCGTCCCTGGTGCGTCCCCGCCGTGTCCCCGAGTGCCCCCGCGTGTCCCCAAGCGTCCCCGCCGTGTCCCCGAGCGTCCCCAAGCGTCCCTGGGGCGTCCCTGCCGTGTCCCCGAGCGCCCCTGCGTGTCCCCACTCCCGCGGCACCGGGGCATCGGCGGTGCTCCTGGGCGGAGCGGGGATCTGACTCGCGCTTCGCCCGCCCCGCCCCCCTTTCGGAGCGGACTCTGAGTCCGCGTGGTCGGTCCCGTGTCCCAGCGTGGGACTGAGAGCGCGGGTGTGTCCGTTAAAGCCGGGGCCCCTGCTCGGCTGGCTTTGCGATGTGGCGTGGGCGCCGGTGCAGAAGTCCCAGCCACCCCGGGGTTCCGTGAGTCACGGGCGGATGCGGGGGTTTCCGTCCCGGGGCCACGAGCCCGGGACGCGGACGGTCCGAAGGGCAGGGCGCTCCCCGGGATGGGCCGCGGGGCGGGGGCTCGGGCGGGGGTCGGAGCACATGCTGCTGGGCCAGGACCGGCTCTGCCCTGCCCGGCGCTGGGATCTCTGTGCCCACTCGCGTTCGGGGCGTGGGGACACTGCGCGCGCAGCGGCCGTCTTCCTGGCGCAGGCCGGGGCTCCGCCGCGCTCTCGGGGGGCGGGGGGGCACGGAGGAAGGGGCTGGGGGCGCCTCGCGGGCGGACGGCGGCGTGGGCCACCCTCCGTGCGGAGTCCCCGCGGGCCCGCCTCGCGCGCAGGCCGCCCCCGCAGAACGCGGGCGGAACCAGACCGGGGACAGACGCCCACGCGCCCCCCGAGGCCCCGGTCCCACGCGCGCGACTTCAGCGGGTGTCTTGGGCCTTCGCCGCCGGGAGGGACTTGGAAACGGCAGGAACCACACGAACCTCCCGTCCTGCCACTTCCCTTCCCTGTCCCTGGGAAGACCCCACGTGCCGCCGCGTGGGGCGGGGGAACCGGGCGGCAAGGCCGCTGGCGGGCTGAGGGCCGCTGTGCCCCTTGTCCGCTGGGTCCACTGGGTCCGCTGGGCCGTGCGGGGCCGCCCTTGGCCTGGCCCTGCCCCCAGGTCCCCAGGAGATCTGGGGAGAAGTCAGGCCACATGGTTTTGATTCCCTCACTCATCCAAGGGCGGTTTTTCAAGAGCCATTTGAGCTCCAAGAAGTTACATGAGTGTCTGTGTGCGTTTCGGGTTTTCCCTTCGAAGAGAAAAGCCCGTGGTTTGCCAGGAGACGATGAACTCCACACCCTCCGGCGGAACCAGGTTCAGGCGTTCCTCGTTCCAGGACAGCCGAGGGGGTGCAGCCTCATCAGGGGCCTCGAATATTCTCTGAGGTGAGTGCCAGCCAAGTGGGCAACGTGCTCTGCATTCCCTCCATGCGTGTGTGTGCACACGTGAGCGTGTGTGTGCATGCACGCGCGTGAGCGTGTGTGTGCGTGTGTGTGCGTGTGTGCACGTGAGCGTGTGTGTGTGCGCGTGTGTGCACGTGAGCGTGTGTGTGTGCGTGTGTGTATGTGCATGCACGCGCGTGAGCGTGTGTGTGCGTGTGTGCACGTGAGCGTGTGTGTGCGTGTGTGTGTGCGCGCGTGCGTGTGTGCGTGCGCATGTGTGTGCGTGTGCGCGTGTGCATGCACGTGCGTGAGCATGTGTGTGCGCGCGTGTGTGTGCATGTGCGTGTGTGCATGCACGCGCGTGAGCGTGTGTGCGTGTGTGCGCGTGCGTGTGTGCATGCACGTGCGTGAGCGTGTGTGTGTGCGTGCGTGTGCTGCTCACTCTCCTAGCCTGGTAAGTGACAGTAATGACAATGGATTGCATGCCTGTGCTAAGTGACAGAGGAGAATTCTTGAATGGAGTCCTTACATTCAGCCTTTGGCGTATGTGCTTCCTGCCTCCTCCCTTCCTCCTCTCCTTCCTTCTCTCATCCATCAGATGTTTATTGAGTGTTTATTGTGTGTCAGGCACAGGAGTGAATGAGACAGATTGCACCCCTGCATTTCTCGAGCAGACATTCAGTTCAGGGGCAGTTAAGCAGGCGGATGTGACAGTCTCAGGCAGGAATCGGCGTCGTGCAGAGAATAAAACAGATGGACGTGGAGGAACCGCACACAGTCCTGTGTGATTTGCACAGGAGCCCAGGGATGGCCGCACTGACCTGAGGTCTGGAGGACACTAAGGATTCAGTGGCATAGACGTGGGGACGGGGCCGTCCTACGGAGGGGAGCACAGTGGGGGGTCCCACCATGGGGGCACGGAAGGCCAGACGTTGGGGCAGTGGAGTGGACAGGCAGAGTGGCGTGCATGTGGCGGGCGAGGAGCTGGGTCAGGGCGATGGGCTTCAGGGACCCTGTGGGGAGCCTCGGCGTTTGGGTGGATTGTGCAGGACCCATCGCTCTGGGTGCGGGGGTGAAGGGGCCCTCAGCTGCAGGCCTCCTTCCCCTCCCAGAGTTAGGACCCAACAGGCCCGGAGGACTGCTTCCAACGTCAGGGCTCGCTGACCGCATCGGGGTTCTGGGGGTACTTCGTGGGAGCACAGGAATGTGGACGGGTCAAGGCTCTTCTTACTCGGGTGAGGTGGTTCTATGCTCATGGGTGGGGAGCAGGCTGGCGAGGACGGCCCCTCCCGTCGAAGGGGGACAGAGTCTTCTGGTCCCTGGTTGTCACACCGGGCGTTCAGCTGCCCCGTGTCCCCACCTCCTTCATTACAAAGCTCAGGTCTCTGAACCAGAACCCAGCGGTGCTCATCTAACGTCAGCAAGGCAGAGGTACCCACAGCTCCCGGCAGGGTCCACGCATGTTAGGGGTTGATGACCAACAAGTTCATGGGCCACAGCCGTGGCCCCACGTGATGGTGACGTTTGAATGGGAGGCCTTTGGGAGATGGTTTTCGATGAGGTCCTGAGGGTGCGGCCCCCGCGGTGGGGACTGGTGCTCTTGTAGGAAGTGCCCTCACCCTCTCTCTGCTGTGTGAAGACACGGTGAGGAGGTGGCACCTGGAAGCCAGGACGGGGACCATTAGCAGGAACCAACCTGGCCGACACCTTGACCTTGGATTTCCGGCCTCTGGCACCCTGAGGGGCGGGAGTCAGCTGTGGGAGCCACGTGCTTGCTGGTACTTCCCTACGGCAGCCTGAGCCAACTAAGACGAGGGTCCGTGTGTGCAGCGCCTGGGAGCACTGCTGTCCCGGAGCCCGCGGTGGGCCGGGCCTGGGCTCAGTGCTCTCCCATGGTGGCGCTGACGGCGGCTTGTGTCAGGAGGTGCCTTTGGCTCCTTGATGCAGGTCAGAAATAACCGTGTTTTTAGGAAATGATTTTTCTCACATTTAAAAGCAGACTCAAAATCGTCAGCCAGGGGCTTAACGGTGGCTCCAGCCTCAGCAGAGGATTGGGCTCCATCTGGCGTTCTTAGTTCAGGGGTTCCACTTCCAAGGTTACCTCAGGGTCCCACGTGGCTGCTGGAGCACTCACCCTACGTCCTCGACAGTGGGCCCAGCAGCCTTAAGGGCCAGCTCGCCTTCCGACCTTCCTTCACAGCACCTTTCCAGAACTCTGACCCAGTGACACTCACACATCATGGGTCGGAGGATGCTCCCACGGCCACCAGAGCCGCAAGGAGGCCGGCCAGGCGGCTCAGCGGGGCTCCCGGTGGCCTCGGGGACACCAGGGCGCTGCTGGGAAGACAGGGAGAACAAACACAAGGCAAGCCGTCTCCGCCCCCATGCGGCCACCGTCCTCGTGCCACCGAGGGAGACATTGAGGCCTGTGAGGTGGGCATCCTGGCCCACCCGACACCCATGGTCAGGCCGACCCGGGTCCAGCGCCCACGCGTTCTCCTTCGCCTCCACACGCACATGAGGTTAGCCGGGGAGGAGAGGCAGAGACGGAGCACGTGCCCCGCATGTGAGCGGGCACCTCGGGGGCTGCCGGCTGGCCCCTGCCGATGGGCCCCGCGTTCTGCACGCCTCCGGCTCCTGCCCACCGGCTGGACCCGCTGTGTGGAAACAGCCCCTGTGGGAGCTGAAACCTCCCCCAGCGTGAGCCTAACAGTCTCCACCTGACCATTAGCATCCGTGTCCCATTTTTCTGGAAGATTCCTGAATACCTGTTTTTTCTGACTGGCCTGTACAAAACGCACTGAGGAGTTACGTTGACGCTGGCGTCTGTCCAACCATGTCCGACGGAGACAGAACTGGGCTTTAGCTTAGCGTCCCCGTGAGATCTTCTGCAGGCAGACAACGGGCGCTCCTGTGCGGGGCGCGGAGCTGGAAGCCCCTCAGGGGCACCACGCGTCAGGGCGAGCCGGGGCAGCCCTCCGCACACCGGCGACCCAGGCCGGCACCTGCGTTTCCGCCCCAGCAGCGGGAAAATTCCATTCCCACGTTCTGATGTGCCAGGTTTAACCTCTAGGACCTTCCCCCTCCTCCCCGCCACGGCCTGAGCCCGGAATGTGGACGTGGCCCTTTCTCCACACAAGTGGTTTCCGAACGGGATTCTCCAGGTGGGAGTTTGGCCTCTTGGAGCCAAGTAATAGTGTCTTTCCCGCTCTGTGACTGTGATGCCGGGGGGCACACGTGTGTCTTCTGCCCACCGCACCCAAAGACCCTGGCCATGGTTAGGACGGGCGTGGGGGCGCGCTCTGGGAGGGACACCTGGGGCCCCGGGGGCTCTCGGCACCCCACAGGCTGGCCTGCCCTCGCTCACACAGTGGAGGAGGGATCCCAGGGATGCACAGAAGGACGGGGCGTCTCCGGGGGCCCAGGCTCCGAACCGGCACGTCCCCTCCACGGCGTGCTGTCGGTCCAGGTCGGAAGTCGAGCTCCAGCGCTGAGGACGGAGACATGGCTCCCACTTCTGCCCGGGAAGGCTGCGAAGGGTTTCAGCCATTTTCGTGTCCACAACGGAGCGATTTTGCCGAGGTGCCTTCAAGGCCCAGGGCTTCGATGGAGGAGGAGCCTCAGGATCGAGGTCCGTGTGTGGGCTGCGCCTCCCACCTTCACGCAGGACTCACTGTCGTCGTCAGGACGTAGTGGACGTCCAAGCGGCATCTTGTTAGAACCAAGGTTGTCCTGGTTAAAAGTCGTTTGAATACCGATCACTCGGAAGTAATCGTCAGGATCTCCGCCGCCTCTCTCTGCCCCCGTGACTCACAGGATCGCACTTCCGACTTCCGGTGAAAAAGAACTCGTGCCAGGAGGAGGGAGGCCCTGCCCTTGGCCATCGTCCACCCCCTGCTGATCTGATCCGGGCACGGCCACAGCCTTACAGACTCTAAAACGTCGGCGGGAGGCAGGAATGCTGAGCAGAGCCGTCCACACCCGGAGGCCAGACTTGCAGGGTTCAAACTCCAGCTCCCTTAGTTACAACGTGGCCTTGGGGTAACTTCTCTGAGCACAACGCCCTCATCTGTGAAACAGGAACGAGCCCAACGGGGCCTCCTCCGGGACGCTGTGGCGTGAATTGAGTAAGATAACAATTTGTACAGCACGAAACGTACTTACTCAACACGTGTTCACTGTTGGGACTGTGTAGTCTCCCACATTATGCATCGGTGAGGTTCTGGTGGGCAGTGCTGTTTTCACACTCTAACTGAGAACCCAGTTGCCACCTCCTAGGTGCTCCGGTTTGGACTTCTTTGCCCCCTAAGAACATTAAAAAAAGCAAAGCAAACCCTTGCCTGCTGGCCTGCCACCAAATGGTAAAATTCAGCTGTTAGAGATTCATTCCTTTGGCTGAATACATGAAGGTGTGCTTATTTATTGATAATGATGTAAGTTGGTTGATCCTGGGCCGTGGGCTTGGCACGCCAGTGCTGACCGAGCCTCGGGGGTCTGGCGGCTGTGATGCAGCACAGGTCAGCAGCAGTACACGGGATTGGCTCTTTCCGACTGTGACCTACGCACACGACAACCCTGGGTTGCTAATACTGGGCACGGTCTTTGGGGTGGTCCATGCTGCCGCAGCCCCTCAAGACAGCCCTGCCCGTGGAACTTCAACTCGATAGAATGACACAGAATGTTCTCTGTGTGTGCATGGCCCGAGAGTCAGCCGTGGTGTTGTACATGTCGGCATCCTGTCCTTTCTCAGTGCTCCATAGTGCTCATGCCACAGTTTACTTATTCATTCCAGGGACCTTTGCACCGTTGTGGCTCTTTGGCTGTTGTTATTACAGTTGCCGTGGACGTTTCTGTCCATGCGTGTGGGTGGACACGTGCACTCATTCTCTTAGACGCGTGCACAGCATCAACTTGCTTTTGCTCAGCGCACGTTAAGCTTTATGAGTGGCTGTCACAGTTTCTCACAGATGGCGTAACAATTTGTCCGTCCACCAAAAGCGTGTGGAGTGAGGACTCCCCTAGAAGCCTCGCCCTGTCCCAGCCGGGGTGCCCTTACTCTGCCCTGAGCTGCTCTCCTTTGAAAAGGCGGCACGTCACGCCGTCTGACGCCGGCAGGTGGTCTGCGTGACGTCCGGGGTCAGAGGCACAGCCCATTCCGGAAGCTCAAGAAAAGACACCCAATCCCCCTGAGCCGCAGCCATGGGAACTTTATAGCTTCTGCCCAGATTTTAAAAACGGCCCCAAAGAGGTGATCAACCTTTATGCCCACATGTGGTGAATCTCAGGGCAGCACGCGGGGGACGCAGCGAGCAGCCCACACCCACGGCAGCCCGGAGTGGCCTTGTCCCCGCCAGAGCCCTGTTGGCGCACTCGCTCCCCCAGGACCCGGCAGTTACTGGAAGGAGCCCGGCCCCGGGTGTCCAGTAGCGGTCAGGGGCGTGGGGCCCATGCTAACGCTCCGTGACCCCCACCAGCCCCCACGGCCCCTTCCAGTGGAAGGAGCAGCTGAGCCTCCGGAACCCCCCGTCCTCCCCAGGCTGCGCTTGCGCTTCCTTTACTCCGCGCACTCAAAGGGCCTCTGTATTTCTAACGCGTTTTAACCTGAGGGAGGGGCTGTAAGCGTAGGAGGGACTCGCTTAGCCCCTCTGCCCCGCGTCACCACCTCTTTCCCCGACACGTTGCAGGGTTCACTGTGGACGTCGTGCCCCTTTCTCCCTAATGTTCCCGCATGAATGCCCCCAAACAAGGACGTTCCCCCGTGTAAGAGGAAATGGGGTTTTAGTCCACGTCGGCACCACACTGTTGTTGGATGCACGGCCCGTAGCCCGCTTTCACCCGTGGTCTCCGTCGTGTCCTTCGTAGTGTTCCTGCTTCTCCCTGTCCCCGACCGGTCCGCGGCCGTGCTTGGCGTGCCGTCGTGTTTGCGTAGCTTCTTTTCAATGGAAACAGTGTCTGAGCCTTTCTTCTCTTTCACGTATTGACATGACGAAGAATGTAGGTCAGTGGTTCTGTAGAACGCCCCTGAACTTGTCACTCTGCATTCTTACCACACTCAGATTTGCAAGTCCCCAGAGATGGGGCGTGTCCCCGTCACCAGGCTTTTGTTCAGCGAGCTCTGAGCTCTGCCACCTGGGGTGCCCTCCCTTTCCCTTGAACCTGGGCAGTTCCATTCGACCTCCTCTGAGACTTGGGTGGGAGCCCCTCCTGTGGGCGTCTGCGGCATCTCACACAGCCATCGGAGCAGCTACCAAACTGTGTCATCTGGGTGACACGGGCTCACTGAGCACAGCCCCACCCGGGGCTCACGTCCGCCCGCTGCACGCTCTCCTGAGCACAGGCAGGGAGAATGTGCACATCAGCCCTCCTCCCCCACATGGCCTGCTCTGCGTCCAGGGCCCCCTTTGGACTGTGGGGGGCCCCAGGGGCATGGCAGGACACCTCTCCTGATCTGTGAGAGGTGGCACCCAAGACGGCTAATACTGGGGAAGCCGTGGCAGCTGGAGCAGCAGAATCGCAGATGGACTGGGCGCACACGATGGCAGTCACAGCAACGGGAACGTAGTGGCAGACACAGAGCCCTTACTCGGCTCTGTCGGAGGTATCTCGAGACACTGAATCACTGACTGCCCCGGGGTGGGTATTGGGTCGTGTGCTGGAGGTGGCTTGTACTGGTTCTTGAGAGCCAGTTGTTAAATATTTAGGAATTTCACCATCTGATCTTTAAGCCATCGATTCCCTGACCACGACCACAGAAATCAGCAAATGCTAGAAGTCATGGCTTGTTTTTCTTTTTGTTTGTGTTTTTTAACGCGCACACTGGATATTGTTATCGACATCATTCACAAGTGAGGAAACTAGAGAAGCTATGTGACTTGCTTGAGGTCATAGATAGGCGGTTATCTATGGCTGCGTAACAAACGGCTCTCGAACTTGCTGACTCAGACCGAGAACGTTATGGGTCATCGCTCACAGGTGCTGTGGGTCAGCAGTTCAGATGGGGCCCGGGGCCTCGGGTGGAGACCTGGTTCCTGCCCCGGGAGGTCTGGGGCCTCGGGTGGGGGCCTGGAGGCTGGGCCCGGAAGAAGCTGAAGACCTCCTCTCACACTCCTGGCCGTTGGCATTGGCGGGGGGCCAGGGGTCTGGGGAGCTGGGGGGCTGGGGGGGGGGCTGGGGGGAGGCCAGGGGACCAGGCGAGCATGGGCAGCTGGAGGCCCAGATGCAGCCTTTCTGGTGGCCCCACAGCACAGTGCCCAGGTTCTGGCACAGGTATCCTAGAAGAGAGAGAGAGAGAGAGACAGAGACAGAGACAGAGAGACAGAGACAGAGACAGACCGCCAGGTGAGACCATTTCTTGACTTAAACTACAGGTCACGCAGGCCGCTCTGCCTCCTTGGGCAGGCAGGGTGGGCACGCATCCCTGTTCGTGTCCCCGTGACACTGTGAGAAGAGCCTGGGGTGAGGGCCACAGCTTTGGATGTAGGCGGTGACGCAGAGACCTGAAGCACAGGTGGGCGCTGGCTGTCAGGCCTGCAGGTGACAGCATGCCAAGCACAGGACCAGGGGCTCCTACTCTCACCCCAAGCCCTGCCGAGCCCCCTGGGCAGGCCCCCCCGTCCCGGGGCCCCAGGCCGCACACCCCCCGGCGTCCCTCCTCTATCTGCTTCTTTCCTTCCCAATGGCCCGTAGGGCCACGAAGACAGCACCCGAGCCGTCACCTGTCAGCAGCCTGCCTCCGTTTCCTTCCTCCAGCCACGAGCAGGTCCCTGCAGGAGCACCCGCCTCCCTGCCCGAGCAGCCCCAGCCCCACTGAGGCAGTGAGCAAGGGCGGGCATTGTGCTGTGGCTGCGTGGTCCCTGAGGCAGATCCCGTGTCCCACCCCGTCTGTGTCACCAGGCCCCGTGGTTCGCTCAGGCAGGACCTGCCCGGGGCCGGGGCTTGGCGAACCTCAGGCGTGCATTGAGGGGGGTGAGCATGTTTTCACGGGTTACCCCGTGCCAGGGTCTGTCTTAACTGCTTTACAGGCATTAGCTCGTTCAATCCGCACAGAGCCCGAGCGGCAGAATAAGGGTAATCCTATTATCTCCACTTCACACGTGGGGAAACAGACACGAGGAGCAGAGCAAGTCGTTTGCTCGACATCACAGAGAGTAAGTGGCAGTCCCTGCACAGCCTCTCGTGACAGGCGGGAGGGAGACAGGAGGGAAAGGCTCTCATTTCTGTCCCCAGCCACGGCATCTGCCTGCCAAAGCGCGAGCTTGCTTTTTTGGAGAGTCCCTCAAAACTTTCCCAACTGTCATGCCCGCAAGTCCCACTGTGACACGCGTCGTGTCTTTGGACTAAGTCCCCAGATTGCAGTGTCCCTTGCAAGGACAGACAGCATGCACTCCCTCATGGGTCAGAGCCCTTGGCAGGGTGCCAACAGGAGGTGACAGCAAACGCCTGTGCTCTGCAAGAAATAAAGATCTCTGTGTAGATGCGATGTCACCTACGCAGTAACTGCACACTCTTTGACGAGGAAGAGCAGGGCGTTTGGAGGGGCTTCCGGACACCAGCCCCTCGCCCACCTCGGTGCTGCCTGGGGCCTCCTCCTGTGAAGATTTGCAGAAAAGGAAAGCCCACAGACAACAGAGCACGCTGAGAGAGAAGCTCAGCTCTGGGCAGGTGACGAGAAGAGACACAAGGATGAGTGTTAGGGGCAAGCTGCCTGGGAAAGTCCAGCGGGAACTGGGGGGCAAAACAGTGAGACGTTTGGAGGCTGAAGCTGGAGGTGCCAAACCCTGTGGTGGTGGCTGCACGATCAGCAGAGCCCGGACCCCTGCGTCCACACAGCAGGCGGGAGGTGTGCGAGGCAAGCCCTGGGGACCCCAAGGCAGGGGGTGACTGTGGGTGCAGGTCCCCAAGAAGCACTCCTGAGCAAGTGGTTTTATTGGGGGTGAAAGAGAAGTGAGGAGGGGAGGGAGGGGTGACAGGTAAGAGGGCTGTCGGGCAGCCAATGCGCGGGCCACTGAGGCCACTCCCACCGGGGGTCCCCGCAGGGGCTGGATGCCGCTCAGTCCACGCTCCCGCATGCTGATCCACGGGGGACTGGCATTATGCAGGTAAGTGATGGGGTACGCGCTCAACACAGAGACATTTAACTATTTGCAAGCAAAATTTTTCAAGGCAAACCAACCTTTTACTTCCCTGTTCTCAGATCGCTTGTATTTTCCGGGTTAGGTTGTATGGTTTTCGCAGCCAGAAGTCACGGGGCTCCACTCCCTGCACTGGAACCCCAGGCCTGGAGCCTGGAGAGGAGCTGGGTCCCCTGCTTCTCTGGGGGGGACCTCCGCAGCCCAGCTGTCCCTCCAGAATCTCAGTGGTTCTGCGTGGGGGTGGGGCCAGCTCCTTCCGAGTCCCCGCCCCTCCTGCAGCCTCCAGGTGGCTTCTTCCCTGTGTCCTTAGAAGCGGGGCTTCTGTCCAGCTGGACTGCAGAGGTTCTCAGGACGGTCGTCCGTCGTCCACTCGTGACTTCGATGTGGTTGTGAGAGGCGGTGGCGGGCGTTTGCCTGTTCCACCATCTTGGCCGGAATCTACGAGAACATTCATTGTTTTTAACAACGAAGGAGGTTGGGTCGTGATGTGCAGGAAGGTCACTGAGCGTCCCGGTGCCTGTCGCCTTCGAAGGAGGGCGGTCCTCCCCCGGCGTCCCTGAATCCTGCCCGGGGCCCCCACCGGCAAGACGGCCTTCCTCCTCCTCCTCCTCCTCCTCCTCCCGCTGCCCCCCCACCCCCACCCCCGCGACAGGAACTCGGGCGGAACTGAGGCCCAAAGCCGGGTGAGCTGTCGGGGTGTCAGGCTGTGCCCGGAGCCCCGTCTTGCGGAAGAAGCCCTCCGCCGCGCTGCTGTTTAGAGGGGCAGGGTGGCCCTGCGGGGGTCAGGGCCGAGGCTGGGGGCCACCCGCCAGTCTGCGCGCAAAGGCCCCGCAGTCTGTGGGGCGGTCAGTGACGTGTCCTTCAAGAAGCCGCTTAATTCGTCGTCAAGAAGGAAAGAAGGGAAAGTGCCTGGTCTGGGCTGTGTGGAGGGCGACTGGCCTGGGTTTCGGGGTTTCGGGGTGTGTCTCGGCGGTGCTAAGCCGAAGCTGGTTCAGTTCCATAAAGTGAAGTTGTGTTAATGCGGGCTGGCCGACCAGAGCCACTCCCAGGGGAGCAGGGGGACAAAAGGGGCCCGTGTGACGCCCCGACACAGACACCCTGACACTCAGCAGCCAGGGGCCGCACCTCAGTCCAGCCAGCCTGGTGGGGCCTTTGGCCCCGCGGCCCGGTCCTCTGACCTTGACCATGTGAGCGACCCCAGAGAGCCTCCAGCTGAGCTGGGGCGACCCGCGGCGCTTTGAGTGACCGCGAACAGAATGAACACGCGTCGCTGTGAGCAGCCAAGTCTGGTGGGTTGTCACTCAGCCGCAGGACAGCGTCTGGTGGACAGGACAGCGGAGCTGACAAGCAGGTGGCGGGGGGGGGCGGGACATGCATGGAGGGAGCGTCCCGAAGAACCAACAGGCCTGGAAAACGGGGGCCCCTGCGGGATTCCGAGGGGTTAGGTGTGAGCAGAGCGGAGGGTGCCGGGG
>PVJL010014071.1:0-17423 GCA_004026885.1 Lyroderma lyra | reverse complement strand
GCTGGCTCAGAGGGGACAGGGCTCGGCCCCCGTCGGGGAAGCGGCATGCGCCCCACAAGTCCCAGATTTGGTGTCCGTGGCAGCCGGGAGCAGCCGCCTTGTGGGTGACGTACCCGCAAAACGCGTGCCCCCCAGAGCGGGGAAGCGTGTGACAACGCACAGTGACACCGGCCGGCTTCCCTGAAGTCGGGGCGTCTCTTCCTGATGTGCACCCCAGCTCCTACCCCAGCTGCAAAGGAGGCTGACCCCCACAGCTGCCGCCGCCCCGCCCCCATCGCACCCCTGTACCGCCCGGGGCGTCGGCTGTCCACGTAAGAGGGGAGCATGGGCCTACCCTGCCGGGGACTTGAGACAATGACATGACACGCGGCGGCGTCCCCAGGCTTCTGATCTTCTCCCGGGGGGCTGAGGGCGGACCGGAGCCGGCTTTTTGCCTGGGGGGGGGTGGGGGCCCCCTCTGCCACTGCCCTACAGAGACTGCGAGGGGCACGTGTGTCAGAGGCGACACCGCCCGTGCGCTGCGTCCATTTCGGAGTGACACGTTTCACCAGCAAGAAGTCCCGCCGGGAGCGTTCGATCCCGCGACCTTGACAAACGTCCCTTCACGGCAGAGCCCTGGAATTCTCGGGGCCCTTGGCCTTCCATCCGAAAGGTGGGATTTGGGGGCGGGGACAGGCAGCGGCGGCCCCCGGTCCACGCCGGCTCCACTCTGCGTGGGGAGGAACCCCGCTCGCGGGCCCTCCGCCTGCACCCCGCGCCCCCCGACCCCCAGCAGCTGCCCCGCCGTCCGCCCCGGGGGGGAGGGAGGGGCTCCAGCGCGGAAGCAGGAGCGCGCGTGTGGGGCTGTGGGCGCCCTGGTACCCGCATGGGGCCCCGAAGGAGAGGACACGGGGCCCTGAGGGGCGCAGCCCACGGTCGGGGGCTCTGGAGTGGGTGGAGAGACGAGGCAGGGACTGCGCAGACCCTGAAGGGCTCGTGTCCCTGCTGGTGGCACCGAGCGCCACGGCCGCCTGGGGAGAGGAAGCCGCGACCTCCCGCCCTCCGAGCCCGGGGCTCAGAGTCAGGGGACAGCGCGGGGAGGACCCGGGGGGCCGCCGCCCGGATCCCAGGGTCCTCACGGCAGCGCCCCCGCGTTTGTGGTGTTCCTGACGCCGGCGCGCCGGGCCCCACGACCTGCACCTCCAGTTCTGCCGGCTGTGCTGGCGGGTGAGCGGCTGCCCACGGGCCGAGCGGCCGCGAGGGAAGGGTCGTCAGGCTGGTCTTTGGAGAAGCCTCCCAGCCTGCGCCGCCCCCTCTGGCCGCCCACGCCACCCCCCACGCCACCCCCATCCCCCATGCCACCCCCGTGTCCTGGCTCCGGGCCCCGCGCATGCGCTCAGCAGCCCCGCACCCCTGCATTTTCCACTGCGACGTGACTGTTAGGTAACATCCCAGGGACCCGCCTCTCAGAAGCTGGAGAGTCTGTTGCTATAACGACAATGCTCATAAATTCAGCCTCACTCCAAATTCTGCGCCTTCCAAAGCCCCCAAGTGACCGCTGGGGAGGGCCGGAGTTTTAATCCTCCAGTTCGTGCCTGGACCCCGCATCCGCCCTGCCTGTGTCCAAAGCACTCACACGCGGGCTTCTCTGCATTTCTGCAGAGACGCGCAAGGGCAGGTTTTACTTCTGCGCCTGGGGCCACAGACGTGCCACACACCAGGAAATGCATGTCACTCTGCCACCAGATCTCAGGAGAAACAAGATCTACCGAGAGCAGAGAGGGGACACGTGAGTTTGAGCCCGCCAGCGGCTCGGGCGCCCGGTCGTTTTCCCGACTGTACTTCAGGTCTGGGCGCCTGTTTGGGGACTCCATGCTGGGACAAGGCCGTGTGTGAGGTGGGGGCAGTTGTCCCTGAGGGGAAGCGGCTCTGATGCAACCAAGGAGCCGGGGGTCCCGTCGCTGCCTCTCAGGCCTGCCGCCACAGCCTGCATCCCAGATGCCTGCGTCTGCCCCGAGCTGCTCGAGGGCATCTGTGTGACAGCTGCTCCTGTCCCAACACCACGCCCTGTCCTCTTCTTGTCCGGAGAACCCTGTGCCAAGCCAGAGCCGCCTCCCAGCCTCCCTCGGGGAATGCTCCAGCTTCCACTGCTGTGAAACAAGCCACCAGCGGCTTGTTGGCTCAGCGCACTGCACGGTCATGAGCTCGGAGCCTCGGGGGGTCGGGGGACTGGGACCCTTCCCCCTGGCCCATGCTGTAGGTCCAGGCGCCAGTCCAGGCGGGGCCACGGTCAGGATTCAGTTGCGCAGGGACCTGCCTCCTGGCCCCACAGGGCTGCCAGCGAGTTCAGATCCTCGGAGGGCCGTGTGGCTGTGGGTCCTGACTGCCGGCTGACCGTTCCCGCCACGTGGCCGCCGGGGCCACCAGAAGGTGCCCGCGAGAGTGTGCCAGCCTGGCAGGACCTGGTCCCTAGCTGCCCGATCGTGAACGTGACAGCCGCGGACCTTTGCCACGTTCTGTCAGGAGCAGGTCACCTCTGACCATCGACGTGTTGCATCCCGGGCACCTCAGTGACAGGAAACGGGAACCCTCTGCCCGGGTCACTCAAGCCACCAGAGGGGTGTTTTCCATCACCTGCACCCAGAAGCGGGTATGCTCACACAGCGGCTCTGATGCATATTTAACGGAAGTGCGAAAGACCGGATGCTTGAGGTCAGGGTCGAGGGCTGGAACTCCTGGGTACGACACCAGGGCTGGCTCCTGTTTTCCGTAAACAGCCAGCGAGCGTCCCCTGGGCTTTGCAGACCGCACGGTCTCTGCCCTTGCCATGTGGAAGCTGCCGCGGGTCATGGGTGCACTCGGCGACGTTCCGGAAGTTAAAGCTTCCCTCACGCAGCCAGGCCGCACACGAGATGCGCTCCCCGGGCTTTGCTGACCCTGCACTGGGGAGCTGGGCAGCGGGGACTGGACTGCTCGTTGCTCCTCATTAAAACCGACCGGAGCAGGCCGGTGCCCTTGGGGACACAGCTGCAAGGCGAGGTCACAAGCTGCTCCAGTCTCCCTGCCCACCAGCCCCCTCCTCTCTCGGTCCTGTCTGTGCCTGTGGGACTTCGCGGGAGGGAGGTGGCGGCCAGGTCCTGGGACGCCACCTCTCAGCCCAGCTCCACCACCACAGTGGCCACAGTGCCGCCATCCTGGGCCGTTCTCTGTCCCCTCCCCTCCTCGGCCTCAGCCATCTCTCCCTTCCTTGTCCCCTGCACTCACTGACACTTAAATTTCGTCTCTTCTTCCCCTCCCTCCACTCAGATAAGGCGGGTTGTGGTGGACCATAACTGCACAGGTGATCTGATGACACATCCCTAACTGGGCGAGTCACGGTGGGCAGTGTTCCCCGGGCCTGTGACCGTTTACTCAAGGTTCGCCTGGGCCTTAGGCAGCCCTGACCACCGCTCCTATGCATCTGGGTCCACAGACCTTTGAAATGAGCCCTAACCACCCTCAAGGGCATAGTAACTGTCAGCTGTCCTGGGATGTCCCCGCCTGGCCATCCCACTTCCATGTCACCTCCCTTATGTCCTTAATCTCAAATGCACAGAAGACACTGCAGACTGCTCCTCTCATCCCAGGGCGCATTTGCCATCTTGCCCCCAGCACACGGCGTCAGTTTGGCTCCAATAAGCTTACAGAAATTCTCCACAGGCTTGGACGCTTCTTCGTCAACAGGGTGCAGAGAGTTGGGGGCAGGAGCTAAGGAGGAAACTAAGTGCGATCAGAATGGCATCTGGGCTGACCTCCGGGGACAGCCAGGGGGTAGGGGGTGGACCACCCGGGAAAGCAGGTGGCAGATGAGGGATCCCCCAGATGGTGCAAGGGGCCGGGCCCTGTCCCCAGTCCACCCCCAAGGCCCAGCGTGTACTCGGTAGGATGGGTCAGTGGTGATGCCAGCACATGGTTGGTGAATGAATGAATGGATGGATGGATGAAGGAGTGGGCCTGCATCTGGCGAGCTGGGTGACCTCTCAGACGAAGGCTCACTTTGTTTCCCGGTCCCTGTTGAGTTGCTGACCAGCTGCAGCTCCGCGAGTGGGAGGCGGAGGGTGGCTCTGTGTTCTGTCATCTTTTTAAGGGACTTCTTTGGGAAAGGCTTTGCACACATTAAACGCTGGGCTGGCGGAGCCTTCAGTGTCCCTCTAGGCGTGTCCGGCAGCTGCTGCCATGGGGAGCCCCAGAGGCTGCATAGGGGCCGGTGAGGGGCTGTGTCCTCTCCTCGGGGCGGGAGGGCTGAGCCCAGGTCTGTTCACAGCCCTGTCTGCAGTGACCAGGCCCCTCTCGATGTCCAGCAAGCACTGAGTGCCCGTCTGCTGTATCAGGTGGAACTTGGCCTGGGTGCCCACCGGGCCACAGTTGGCAGTCCCCTCCCCCAGAAGACCCTTTGTCCTTAGCTGTCCTCGAAGTCCCCTGGGCTTCCTCCTTGACCCTCTCTGTGCCTTGTACACAGCACTGTGTCCCCCCTACCCCCGCTTTATTCGTGTCCCACACTCTGGCTTCCTGACGCAGATGTGTGGCTTGTTTGGAAACACGCAGCAGGCAGCGACTGCTCAGTGAATGGGCCCAGTGCGGGGAGCTTCACCGCAGTAACCCTCGAGCAGTCCTGTGAGGTCGGGGTTCGCAGTGCTGTGAGGTCACAGGGTTTGCAGTGCTGTGAGGTCACAGGGCTCGCAGTGCTGTGAGGTAGGGGTTCGCAGTCCTGTGAGGTCACAGGGCTCACAGTCCTGTGAGGTCGGGGTTCGTAGTGCTGTGAGGTCGGGGTTCGCAGTGCTCTTAGGTCGGGGTTCGTAGCCAAAGGCTCAGAAGGGTGAGGGCATTGCCTGAAATCGCATCCCGTAAGTGGCCAAGCCCACCCAACCCTTCACCCAAAACCAGCTGCTCGCGCTTTGTACTTGCTGAAAGCGCAAGGGGGAAGGCGGGCGGGCGGACGGGCATTGCCGATGCAGGAGCTGGTTCCGTGTAGAACACTCCACTGGAAGCTAAGAAAGTCACAGCCTTTCGCTGGGGGCGGGGCTGAGCCTCCCTCCCTCCCTCCAATCCGGGGCCTCCATTAACCTGTCACTCATGGCTGAGGCCCCGCCCACTGAGAGCTGGGCTACCGTTTCTGAGCAGTCGGTTCAATCCTGGACGCCTCGCCTGTCACTCACTGTCTCTCAGTTCCAGTGCGGGGGTCCCTGCCCTGGGGGGCGGGGGGCGGCTGGCACATTGGCAGAGAAGCGCAGCCCCTGGCGCGGCAGCCGTGGGCCTTCGTGTCCCACAGCGCTGGTCTCAGGCCGCCTGCTGGACCGCAGGCCCCTCAGTGGCGTCCAGCCGGTTCCCGGCCCTCCGGGGAGGCGGATGGGAGCGGTTCCCGCAGCGCCCAGTGTGAGCCCCGCTCCTCCGCGAGGGGAATGCGCCTGCTGCCCCGGAGGTCTGCGGGGAGGCCGGACCATTCCTTGTCCTGCTAGAACCTTCCGTGGTCTGATGACTGGAGGGGAGCCGGCGCCGTGACTCTGGCCGGGGACGCGCAGTGCGGGGGCTCAGCCGGGCGCCGCCTCTCCCTGTCCTGCGGGAGGGCCGAGTGCGCGCCTGCGCAGAGAGCTCTGCGGTGGTGGGTGCGCGGGGAGTGGGGGGTGGCGGGTGCTCGGGCGCTGAGTTCCAGGACGCTCCTGCGTCACCTCCAGGAACCCCGCTCCTGGAGCTCCGTGGGCCGGGCCTCGTGGCCCCCACGCTGGGCGTCTGGACGTCGCACGGGCCCCGTGCAAATATTTGGGTAAAGAATATCAGACGGAGGGGAGGGAGGCATGCACGCGCGTGCGCATACGGGACGCCCGGCGGAATGAGTGTGACCGGACAGGAAGCGTTTGGGGCAGGTGCCCGGGACCCGCCAGGGACTCAGGACTTGACACAGGGGTGGCTCGGACGGGGTTGAGGAAACGGACTCTGTGCGAAGTGCGCTGTGGGCACGAGGGACGCAGGCGGCGAAGCAGGAGGGCGAGCGTGGCGGCTGCAGTGCGGGGACATGTGACATGTTTGCCTCCTGGCACCACAGCCACGGGCAGCTGGTCAGCCAGCTGGAGTGGCCTCGGCAGCCCTGCTGTGCTCAGCTTTAGCCCTGTGGTTGCCAGGCTGTGACAGTCTGGGGGTCCCGGGACAGGGGCCCAGGTGGCCTGCTGGGGGACCTGACTGCTGGGGCCAGGAAATACTTGCAGTGGGCTCTGCACACACGGGCGGCGGCTCCTCTCTCTGTGCGCGGAGCTGGGGCGGTGGAAGCCCCAGGTGGGGCCTGCAGCAGGAGGGGCCAAGGCAGTTCTCAGAGAGATGGCTCAAGAGGTTCGGTGACCGCTGTGGTCCCACATCATCCCAACCCCCAGGCCCAGCCTGTGCTGCCCTTTCCTTTGGGTCTCAGACCCTCTGAGAAGCCTTCTGGACCCCACTCAGACGTGGAGCCCACTCCCGGTGGGCCCAGAATCCCCCAACCTGGGGCTGCTGCCCTTCCGCGCTGAGCACGGTCCTCAGTGCTGACGTTGCGCGGACATGACCGGGGCCTTTGCCAAGTGCAGACCTGGACCCTCCCTACGGATCAACCAGGAGGTGGCAGGGTACAGGCAGGTGGACAGCCAGGCTGACGGCATGGGCCCTGCTCTGAGTAGGGGTGACAGAGAGGCCCCCACATGTCTGGGAACCGGAGGCTCCTGGAAATGCCACCCCTGAGCCACACAACGGCCCAGGAGGCCGAAGCATGGATTAAGGAGTCCCCAACTCTGGTCGCTGCTGAGCGTCACATATCACCCGCAAGCCGAGGGTGCGGAGAAGGAGCCCCACGTCCCTACGTTTAGCAGGAGGGGTCTCCTACACCCAGTGCTTCTGGGGCTGCAACAACGCCAGGCCCTGGCTTTGCCCCAGGAGTGCAGTGGGGTGACAGGGTCACGGGCACTGGGGGTGCAGTGGCGTGAGGGGGTCACGGGCTGTGCTCCCACTTGCTCCCATCCCTGGGACGCAGGCCGGCCCTGCTGGCGAGAACAGAAGCTCAGGGTGAAGGGCAGTGGCAGACACGCTCTCGCAGGGACTGCTGGAGCCGCCTCCCAGCAGCTGCTGTTAGAACCCGGGCTGGGCCCGCTCTGGGCGGGGCCGGGATAGAAGACAGACAGGCCTGCTGAGGCCCTGGTCTCTGCTGAGTTTGTAAATTGGAGCCAGAGCCCCGTCTTGCCGTTGTGTTGTTATTTTTCCTGCACAGCGTGGCTCTGAGTGGCATTAGCTGCGATGAGGCCACACCCCAAGTTCCTACGTGGGGGCCCCAGTGGGGACATGACTGCAGAGCAGAGCTGAGGTGCTTCCCGGTCCCAGAAGCAGCAGGGTGGCCTCGGAAGCAGCCCCGGCCACCGCTGCCGGGTCCCTGCTGCCGGAATTGAAGAGGTCAGAGGTTAAGTGAGAGGTCAGAGGCCTCCGGTCAGGGGAAGGACAGCAAACTCTGGGGACCCCGGGCTGCCCTCTGGCAGCGGGAGGCCCTGTCCCCAGCGCAGGTCGGGTCAGTTCTGTATGGGACAGTCTGCTCCTGAGTTTCCTCTTTAACAGAGTCAGTGACCTCAGGCAGGGACTGCGGGGGCTGGGTGGGCCTCTGCCTCGGCGGGGAGAGGACGCTGAGGGCGGCTGTGGGCTTAGCCCTTGGTCCCTGACAACGACGACAGGCGGTGACACAGTGACGGAAGTGAGATGCTCACAGTCGCATTCGGAAGCGAGGGGAGGGGCACTCCTCAGGGCTTGTGCTGAGATGCCAGCCTGCTGGGCCGCTGGCCCTTGAGGAGAGCTGGGCGGGTCCCTGAGGGGTGAGGCGAGGTCCTGCCCCTCAGGGAGGGAGCGCATTACGGGGCGTGGGAGCCAGAGGGGCTCCTGTATATCACTATGGTGATCCCCCGCCTTGTGACCCCGAACCTCAGTTTCTGCATCTGTAATAAGGCAGCAAGGGGCCTTGGGTGCCCCAGTCCCCGTGCTTCTTCCTCCTGGGGTGTCCTCTGGCTGCTGACACCCTTGCAGGGCCCAGACATGCCCAGGAATTGTCCCCCATCCCTTCCCTCCACAGCTCCCGCTGTGTGTCCCGTGCTGAGTGGGCGGCCCAGCTCCGTCCCCTCCCGGGTGTGGTGACAGGGGTGCATGCATCCTGCATCGCCCCTCAGGATGCCCCACAGGATCAAGTCCAGTTTCCAGCAGGGCCAGCTAGCTGGGCACCGTGTCTTTATCATCGTGGTGTCACGATCCCTGCCCTACCCACACGTCCCTCCATTTCTGAGTGGACTGCTCGCACTCTGGTCCCCACCTCAGGGCGGCTCAGCGGGGAATGAAGCCCGTGGGGGTGGTGACAAGAGAACAGGTCACTGTGGGGTTACTGTGACGGCTGAGTGTGTGGCGAGCCCTCCGGTCCAGGGTAACTCTTAGGAAGACTCTTAAAACTTCCTGGGGAGACGCGATGCTGTCCCCTGTGAAATGCCACCTGCGACGGCATGCTGGACACGCAGGGGCCGGGAGGTCCTAGAGGCGGGGTGCTCCGGAGGGCCGGGCAGGCCGTGGGTGACGTGGGCGACGGCTGGTGGCAGATGGGGAAGCAGTGTCTCCGGGGCCCTCAAGACCACCGCCTCCTGGAGGGGCCCCGGCGCCTTCACTGAACGGCTCTCAGCCCCTCTCTGCACCCGTCAAGCTGGGAATGTCTGACGAGCATTCGTGTTTCCTCCTGGGATTGACGGCTGCACGGGGCGTGCCCTCTGTGCCCAGGCCACGGCCTCACACGTCCCCACAGGACAGGAGTGGATGGGGGAATCGACAAACGCAGACTGAGGGCAGGCGCAGCCGGCCACTCGCCCCACTGGTGCAGGCTCGTCAGACTGGGTTAGGCCTCAGCAGAGGGACCGGGCTGCAGGGAAGGGGGCCAGGGGCAGGGGGAGGGCCTGGGGCTGGGCTTGTACGCTGGGGGCGCTTCTGTGCCTGCTTGCGGCTCCGAGTGGCCGTCCCAGCGCCCGTCGGGGCCGAGAGGACTTTGCCGTGCCTGAGCCGCGCTCCGTGTCCCTGGGCTGCTCCTGCCCGCCATCCGTGGGTGTGGATGCTGACAGGGCCCCTGAGCACACAGCAGCAGGGGGACAGTGCCCGCAGGGGGACCCTGGAGGAGGTGGGAGGAGGACCAGGCGCCCAGTCCGCGGTTCCAGCTCTCAGGGAGGCCCCGAGGGTGGTGGGGGAGTGCAGCACGGCGTCAGGCACAGGGCTGGGAGCCCGGCTGGGGGAGGAAGGGGTGCAGCCGTCAGGGCGACCCCGCGCCTGGCAGTCTCCATCAGCACAGCCTTCGGATGGCGCGTGTCTCTTCTCCTGCGAGATGGAAAGGCAGGGACTTGCTTTCGCAGGACTCAGAGTGCAGGCCCTGCCCCGGCGCTGACAGCCACTCGCCGAGCTCCAGGCACTGTGTGCAGTGAGGCTCTGTGCCAGCCCCGCCAGGCCCCTCCCACGGCCTCCGGCCCGGGAAACAAGCCCTGCGCCTCTCCCCTCTCTGCCTCCCGTGACCCTCACGTGTTTACTGACACCAGCAAAACTGCATCAAGTCACCGCAGCTCCTGGGAGCTGTCCCTGCACTGTCACCCGACACCCCGCTGGGACGTGGAAGCACGGAGCAGACGCCGTGCCCCCCGGCTCTCTGATGCACTGGGCCCCCCACTTCCTGAGGATGGTGAGGGGTCCCCCACGGGGTTGTCCTGCATGTCCACCTGGCCACCTCGCAGAGGGGCGTCTGTCGGAGGCGCCCCGCTCATGGCTTCCACTGGGTGTGAAACAGGGCGCGGACGCTGTGCAGCTGGGGCTGGAGCAGGGTGCACCCCCTCCCCCCAAAGGCGGGCTCCGACGGCAGGAAAGGGAAGGGCTGGAAGCCAGATGGGGCTGAGCCTCGGCCTTCGCCCTGGCTTCTGCGTGTGATGCCGTCAGAACCCCTCTCGGCAGCACACGGTGCCGGTGATGAGCAGCTCACAGAACTGTCTCCTCAACCCTGAGCCCCAAAAGGAGGGTGGGCGCCGTTATGGGGATCGTCCCACTTGCCCGACTGACCCAGGCAGCCCCCCGTCCCCCGTCCCAGGGCCCGCACCACCAAGCGTGTCCCTCCCACCCACGCCGCAGACGCGGCCTTTAAATTTGTCTCCTCTCCCCCAAACCTGGCTTCCATTAGAGAACGATTTCCCAAATTAACCTTCGTGCCACCGCCCTGGCTCCTGTTCTGGACGCGCCACACGTGGGAAAGCAGCGCCCATCCCCAGGCTGGACGTGGCAGCCAGCGGACCATTTGGCAATGCTGTCTGAAGAGCTGCACAGAGTCTTCTTGTTTGGCTCACGGGAGGCACCCCTCTGCTCCCCAGTGTCTCTCCCGTTGCCCTCCGGAGGCCCGTGTTTAACAGATGCTCTGGAATGTCACGTGATGTCACCTCGCGGGTGCTGAGCAGGTGGAGAGAGGCGCCTGCAGCCCCCGAGGTGACGGGACGGGTGCCCAGCCGTGTGGGCTGTGGTCCTGCACACGCGTCAGGATGGAGGTCAGAGCACGGCCGGGGGTCCGCGCTCCAGGTCCGCCGTCGGTCTCCCAGCAGGGGCTTTCTCGGCCGGGAGCTCTGCACCCAGACGCCCTGGGCCACTTCGCAGGTGGCACTGGACAGGTGCTGGGAGAAAAGTCCAGGCCCAGAGCATGGTTTCTTCTTGTTTCTCTTCTCTATTTTTATAAATATTATAATTATAGATGATTGCATTGTACTTTAATTTTATTCTATTTTATAACATTACGTTCAGGACAAATACACACATACGTACACATTGTTTTCGAGGTGCGTGGAGTGGGGTCGGGGACATTTTTCTGTTTATCACAAAGTGACAGCCGACATGGAAGCGCGTAGCCTCGTGCTGGGCACCCAGTGGGCGCTCAGTAACTGGCATTGCCGTCATTTAGACTCCACCTGCTGTGTGCCCAGCACGACACTAGACGTGCAGCTGCCACGTCGTACCCAGTCTCATCAGGGTCGCACCTGACCTCTCAGACGTGCTCAGTCTGTTTTCTCTGTGTAACAAGCGACCCCAAAGCTTTTACCCCCTCAGACGCGTGTTTATTCAGCTCTCACTTTCCTTACGTTCGCCATTGATACCAGTTCCTCTGGGCTGGGCTGGGCGTGGCTGGTCCCCACGGGCCCCCGTGGTCAGCTGCTGGCGTGTGGTGGTTTGGCCGGGTGCCCGGTCCTCCCCCACGTGGCCTCATCGCTCAGAGGGCTGGCCCGGGCTTGTCCAGGCGCCTGCTGCGTCACAGGCTCTGAGCAGACACACTGTCACATCTGTCCCTTCCTGACCAGAGCAAGCACGAGCCCTGGTTCAAAGACGAGGAAATAGTCGTGTCTTGGTGGGAGACGTCGAGGGTGGGGGTCACTCTTCCGGCCACCTCAGTGACACTGCAAGGAAAAGGTCTGTTTCTTTCTGGGCTGAAGCTCCAGCCCCACGATCTCCATTATAAACGACACAGTTAAGTCCACCACCTCTCGTGAGGGTGAGCAGAGCGACCACAGAGTCTGCACGAGAGACGAGAGACGCGCATTTTGAGGAATGAAGGGAGGTCGTGGGGACAGGAAGTTCTCTGAGAGCCAAGGCCTCTGCCGCTGGCCGACGTGCATGAGAAAAGCGTGATGGTAAAACAGTTGATTCCCCCTTATTCCAACCTTTTAAAGCGAAAACCATTTACTGCTTTGTAAGCCTGGAAAAACGACGGCGGTGCACACGGCACATCCGCTGGGGTGAGAGGTGGTCTTCCTTGGCTGTGCCCACCCCTCTGCACTTCCCAATTTTCTACAATAACCCTGAGTTACTTCAGTAACCAGAAAAAAAAAGGTAATTAAAACACCCGCCACGGATTCCAATTGCTTCGACATTTAAGAACAAAGCTCTGAGCTGCACGATTGTGTTGCTAATGGTATTTGCTGGAATTGGGGCTTCTGTGTTTTTTCCCTTAAACTTGTCCCGGGGCTCTGATCTGCCCACGAGGGTCCTGGACCCTGAATTTCACATTTATAAAATAAAATGCTTTAATGAGCGCCATTCCTTCACTCCCCTAGATGCCGGGAGCTCTTCGCAGGTGAGACCCCCAGGGGCCACAGCGCCGACTCCTCTGCACAGCGGCGACTTAGCGTCTTATTCCTGGCTTTTATGGGGGGTCAGGATACAGGACAGGCCTGCAAAGAACATTCCTGCACCTTTTGCAAACGCCCCACCCGAGACCTTCTCTGTATTCGGTTCGCGGTCCTTTCCGTGGAGATGCCCGCAATAGAGTCCCCTTGCAGACGTTTCGGGGAAGTTTGGTCTCCACGGCGCTGCGTCCCCGTCTGGAGACACTGAGACCGGGCCATTTATCTCGGTTCCTCTTTGCATTTGCTGCTGGGAACCTTTGATCGAATTTCCTGCTCAGTTAAGGGGACGCCCTTTCGCAGAGCTCCTCCAGCTTGTTGGGCAGTCCCACCATCTATCTACCTTGCTGAAGCCAGCAATCCCAGACAATATTCCAGAATGTTCTGTCTCCTATGGCAATGACCCATCCTGGAAGTTTTTCCTTTGAAAGCTTTTAAATCCCTCCCCACCATCTGTCCCTTTCTCATTTCATGCTTAGATCACTCAGCCCACAATCTCACCCCACCCTACACACCACCCCAGCTGAAAAACTGAACAGAAAAGTCTCCCACACCGACAGGGCACGGGGTCTTTGCAGCACGCCAGCCTGGCCCGGCCCCTCCTAGTTAGTCTTTGCACGGCTGCCTCTCCCGCATGTGTCTCCCTCCCCTCAGCCGCACCAGCACGTCCCCGCCTGGAATGCTGTCCTCCCTCCCGGCCCTCCTCAGCATGGTGGGTGCTGTGAATCTTGTGTCAGAATTTATTCCCTGAAGGCATTCCTGGTCCCTTGTTCCACTCAGACTGGCCAGGTCACCCTGTGTCCTCCGGTGAGTCCCCACAGTGTCCACAGTCTCCTGACACAACACTGATCTGTGAATGGGAGGTGGGTGTCCTTATCTGTCTCTTACTCTAAAAGCCCGCCCCAGGGGCTGATTCCTGGTCCGTCCCAGTCGCGTCCCCAGGCAGTACCGGACTGCCTACAGGAGCTGCTCACTGAGTGTTCATTAAAAGCGAACACACCAGTTTTCGGGCACAGGGTTCATCTCTTCCTTCACCCACCTCCTCTCCTGACGCTCCTTTTTTACCTGCTGCTTTCTATTGTGCATTTCTGTCACCATAAGCAAAGCTGCCGTGGATGGCTCTTCAAAAAGGGCACAACGTCCCTCTCCTTGCAGCAAATCCTGTCGGGGGCCGGGGTCTGTTTCCCGATCCCCCGAATCCGAGCTGGCCCCTCACTAAGAGCTCACAGTGGCTGATGTGGCAGCTCGGGAACTGGGACGAGCCCGAGCTGGCCTGCTGGACGATGGGACACCACACGGAGTCCCTCCAGTGCCCGTCGTAACCAGTTGGCTCCAGGCTGTTCGCCGTGGGCCGACGCCAGAGCCCCGCAGAGCACAGGTCAGTGCGTTCCTGTCATGGGACAAACAGAGCATAACAAAGGCTAATTATTTAGACCCCGCATATGAAGGTGGCTTGTTCCATCTCAGTGGTTTTCCCATAGCTGACCTCAGGTGACCCCGTGCCCCTCCCACACACAGGTTAGTGCTGTGACGGATCAGAGGGCTAGGGCTGGGCTGGTCTTTGTCACAGCGTAGGGTGCAGGCCCCAGGTCTGTTTTAAAGACAGAATTACAAAATATGCCCAATGCATTGGGTGACCAAAGTCACCTTGCATCCTTTCCTTCTCCACTCTACTACCTTCCTCTCCCCCCGCAGTCAAACATCTTTGATTCCTTCTCCCTGGATTCCACCCAAAGTCTTCACGTTCCACTCACACTGGGGGCCTTTGAACTAAGTCCGTGACTGGCCCTGACGTCTCTGTGGCCTCGTGCTTGTCACTGGCTCCTCGTGACCCCCAGCGGGTCTCGTAAGCTCTCTGCATTCCATTTCCTCGTCTGTAACACGGGTGCTTCACTTCTACCCACCTGCAGGGCCTTCAGAACTTCACTCACTCATCATGCACTCACTCCCCACTCCGTGAGTACGACTGGGGCCCTGTGCCGGGCATTGTTCTGGGCGCTGGGACAGCCTGTGTCCCACAAGCCCACGTGTCCCCAAGGGACACAGGCAGTCAGTGAAGTGTGGGGTGAGGATGACGTTCTGAGGTGGCTGGGTTAGGACAGCTGAGATGCGGGTAAGGAGGGTGGTGGCGGTGGAGACGGGGCTGGCCTTGGGTCCTTGGTGCAGTGTCCGTGGGAGTCAGGGAGGGTCGCACTGGGCAGACGGGACACAGCTGGGCGGAGCGCCTGGGGTGTCATCTGGAGCTGAGTGCACAGGGTGAGCCGCAGGTAGGACAGGCTAAAAAGGGGGCCTTGGGTCCCCCTCTGAGTGAGGCAGCAGCCGGGGGAAGTGTCCAGTTTGGCCCCCGCAGTGCCTGATGGGGAGAGCGAGCCCCACGCTTGGATGTGACGCAGGGGCTGCGATAAAACATTTTCATTAGAAATAGAGCTCGCGGACAACAGTACGTCCATTTCAGGGGCACGCCATGGCTGTCCAACGTTCGTCCACCTAAACAAGTGATCGTGACAGGTCCTGCCACCACCTGACACCGTGCCAGCCTCACAGTGTTGACTGTGTTTCCCACGACTTGGTCTTGTAGCTGGAAAGCTAAGCTGTGGTTCCCCTCCCCGTGCCCCCTCTTGTTTATTCCTCCCGACATGCTAGTTTATAGGCATTTCAGGCGGGTGCACAGCGGAGAGATAATCTAAGAAGTGACCCCCCCCCCCCCCCGCTAGTCTGGTACCCACCTGGCACCGAAGTTATCACCCCGTGACTGACGGATTCCCTGTGCTGTGCTCCACATCCCTGACTACCTTGTAACCCCCAATCAGGACTTCTCAATCCCGTCACCTTTCTACCCTGCCCCCAACCCCTCCCAACTGTCACCCCAACTGATCTAGTCCCCGCCTGACACCATCCAGAGCTATCACAATACTATTGACTGATTTCCTTATGCTGCGCCCTACATCCCCAAGACTGCTTTGTAACAACCAATTCCTAATTCATGGGGTACAGAATTGGGGGTGGGTCCCCGGGAGTCAGCAGGGCGGAGCCAGAGGAGCTGAACGAACCAATCAGGTTCAGGTTTGGCCAGCGGACCAATCGGAGTCAGGTTTGGCCGTGTGGGGGCGGGCACAACACAGGAAAGAGCGCCCCCTGCCGACTGCCGGGAGGAGGACCCTCACGGGGAACGGGGTGAGTGTCCTTCGGCTCCCGCTGCGGAAGCCGCGCACCTCAGCCTGCCCGCCACGTGCCTCTGCGGCGCCCGCCCGAGTCGCCGTCCGCCCGCCGGAGCCCGGTGAGTGCCCACGAGCGGGCCTGGGTATGAGAGGCATCTGGGTTTCCCTCCGCCTCGGTCCCACCCGGACGGTCAGAGACCCCTGGTGTCTCACGGCCAGATGCTGTGGGGGCGCCTCCTCCCAGCGCCGGGGCTCGGGGCTGGGGAGCCTGCGTGGGGCCGGGGGCCCGCTCTCCTCCGGGGCTGGGGGCCCGCTCTCCTCTGAGAGGGAACTTCAGCCCCTCTCCCCATCCCCGCCCCGCCCCGCCCCGCCCCGCCCCGCCCCTCCCCTCCGCCCCACCCCCACCGCCACGTGACCTCCTCTTTGTATCCTCAGTCGGGAACTCCTGTTCAGCTAGACTCCAGGTGGCTCTCCGTCACTGAGTTCTCGTTTCATGATCCGAGAATGCCTGTCTTGTCAGCTCTAGTTCAGGGTGACCATGAATATCAGGGGACGCCATAACCCACAACGACGTGCTTGCAAGGGTGGGACTGCTCTGAGGAGTCAGAAGCCCCTTTTGTTATTGTGAGTCTGGTGACGAGAGCCAGCCTGGGATCTACCCTGAGTTACAGCCACCGCAGCTATTTGAATAGTAAATAATAAATGGGGCTTATGAGCCACGTTAGCCTGACAGAGGAACAGAGGGGAGATGGGGATCAGGGAGGCGTTTAGCAGAGGGGACGTGCCTCCCGAGACCGAGGCTGAGCAGAGCAGCTCTCAGCGGGCAGGTGAGGCGTCTCGAGTGGCCCATAAGCTCCAAGGGAATCAGTGGTGTCTGGACACAAGGCAGCGAGTGTGATGCACAAATAGAAATGTGGTGTGTCCGAACCCGAGGCCACGGTGGTGGCCCTCGCAGATCTGAGCACGGCGTCCACGTGCCGAAGGGCAGAGCTGACATTGGAATCAGAATGACTGAGGTGGGGGCTGCACATGAAATCCCTGCCGGCCACACACTTTGCCGGTGGGGACACAGAGGCCGGCAGTGGTCAGCGAGTCCCTCAACAACCACTGTGAGCTGGGAACCCTCACTCCGAAGGCTGCGTGCCTTGTGTGCTGACGTCCACAGCCGTGCTGGTTAGGAAACAGTGACGACGACCCCAATGCCATTGTAACACCCCCAAACTAGCAGCGATCCTCTGTCATCATCTGATAGTCAGTGTTCGGTTCCCCGGTTGCTTTGTCCCATCCAGAACAACACTGCCCTCTCAAACCCCACGTCACGTTTGGCTGAAAGGTCGCGTGAGTGTCTTTTATTCCACAACCGTTTCCTCTCTCTCAACGCTATTCGTCAGTCGCGAAAAGAACACCTCAGTCGTCTGCCCGGTAGCAGGTGCCACGTCCCAGGTTAACTGCATGTGTCCTCGTGGCGACTGAGTCTGTCCACATGCCTGTCGTTCCTGCGACGCAGAGCTTGATTCGATTCGTGCTTGGCATGTATGGCAACGCTCCTGCACAGGTGGTGCCCACCACATCTGGGCCCTCGTGACGTCGTGTCGCGCTGAAGCTGTGGGACTTAAAGGAAAACAGTTACGTGTCACTGTACATTTGTCCAAACCCATAGATGTGTGGCACCAAACCCGAGCCCTAATGCGAATGTGGACGTGGGGTGATAGTGACGTGCCAGTGTGCGTGCGTCACTCATAGCAGATGTGCCCTCTGACAGTCTACACTGTTCCCACCTCCAGGTCCTCTTATCTGTTTGCACGCCGGGCACTCGGTCTGGCCCCGGCTCCACGGATCCCCCACCTGCAGCCCCCAGACTCACCTGCCCACCCAGTGCCCTATCGCTGCGTGTCTCTGGTCTCCTTTCTGTCCTGTCCCTGCCCACCCTTGGGGTGGGGGTACGTTCTACAACCTGATGCCTCATCAAAGGGTTTTGCTACACAGACACACTCGTCTCCTGGAAAGACCAGCACCTGTGTTGTTGTGTTATTTTTTCCTTTTCCTTCTTTCCCCGGCTTTGGAAGCAGAGATGTCTGGCGTT
>PVJL010014070.1:0-29538 GCA_004026885.1 Lyroderma lyra | reverse complement strand
AAAAAAAATGATTTTTTTGTTTTGAACTATTATCAACCTATTTAGCATTGTGGCAATTATCTGGTACTTTTGACAAGTAGTATCTGGAATTGTAAATAAGTGGGAACTTTATGGTTCTTATTTTGCAATCTAGTCACTCCAAGATGAATGATTTTCTATTCTCAGGTTTTGGAGCATCAAGCTTTGCCATTTGATTAGGTGATTGAATCTGCCAAGAACCATAATTTGCAGGAACAAGAGAGATCTAGACCTTGACTTTTACATGAAAAATTTAAGCCATTCATGCAAGAGTAAAGCTTAAGCTACCTTTCTAAATATCTGCCCTTAATACCAGTATCATTTTTACCAGTGAACAATTACTTCTAATATTTCATGGAGGCACAGATACTTAATTGATATACTTGGACCTAATGGAAGTTCTATTTTGATTCTTTTAATTTTCTCAGCAATGTAAGAAGTGAAGTCATCAACTGAGAGTGAAGATGTAGAACAGTATTTGGAGGTTGAGGACAGAAAAAGGGTATAAAATGTTCTAAGGAAGTGAGAGAATGGAAGGATTGGAAAATGAGATTTTATTGCTTTGTAGCATTAGGCGTCCATTTGCAATTTCTGGTCATGACTTCAAGGTGATTGCCTTGGTAAGTCATTTTTCTCCTGACACATTCAGCTGTATATCATCATAGTTACAGATCTGGAGTTAAAGTTTAGTGGAGTTAGTATTATTACATCCCACCATTTATTCTGAAGCATTTGCAAGGAAAATACAACACAGAAGATAGAACACTGTAACCCAAACTGCGTGGTTCCACCACCACGCGTTCTGAGCTTCCTTGTTACTTATCCAAACTTACGGTCTCAGAAATCTCCATGACCAGCCTGCCTCTCTCTCTCTCCATTCCTCTCCCTTTCCCTCCTTTCCCTCACCCAACAAGCACCGGTCAATTAAAAAATAATAATTTCTTTGTTCTTTGTCATTTTTCTTTTTTGAAATGATATGTTCAAAACACCAGGGAACATGTAGCATTTTAATGTTCACTGTGTTCTCAGTGCCTAATACATGGTACTCATGCTCACTGAGTATTCATCAAATGGGAACATGAATGAAGACATGAAGATGAGGAAATAAATGGAGGGGAGTGAAAACTGATCTGGCTGTGGTTTCCACCCTACAACATATTAGCTGTAAAGAAATGCTGTGTTGTTTCTGTTGCCTGTAATGCCCTTATATCTAATCTCTCCACGTGGCAGCACCAGTCCTTCTACCTTCTCTGTGATGTCTCCTCCCTAACCATTACCCTAGAGTTATCACCCAAAGAATACACCATCAGTCAACTATCAATTTGGCATAAAACAATTATCTAAATTATGAAGAGTCCTGGAATAAAAATTTTCAGAAACACTGATCTATGAATTCACTTTCTTTAAAGTTGAGAATGCTGACTTAACATAGGCCGACTCTAACATGAGCTTTCTTCTTCAGCGCCACCACAGCAGGTTAAGGCAATCTTTCTTAGCTATTATTCTTGGCAGAGCTCCAAATACAACTCCTGGGTTAAACCTGCAGGCAACTCTTCAAAATTGGCTGTTTCATATGATGGATAACACTCAGAGTCTTTGGAACTTCTCTTTATACATCCTTACAAGAAAAGACTTATTTTTATGTGCTATCCTCAATCCTTCACTATTTTTACTATAGGACTTCATTTCTTTTTTCTGTCTTTCTGTGAATCTACTTGCTTTGTAGGTCATTAAGAGTCATATCCTCTTATTTTATGTTATCTTCCTTCTCAGGTACCAGAAACTTAGTCTCAGTTTTCAACAAATATTCTTTATCGAGGCACTGCAGTCTTATAACCTTAGCATTAACAACGTACAATTGTTCAAAAGAAGGTATGATTTTTTTTTATCAAGCATAAAAATGACACATTTACAAACATATCTAGGGAAAATTTATTAATTAAAATAGTAAGAAACTCTTATTCTCTTTTTCTTTTTTAATTTTTTGCTTTTCAATTACAGTTGAAATTCAATATAATAGTTGTTTCAGGTGTGCAGCACAGTGGTTAGACATTTCTATGACTAAAAACGTACTCCTTCCAACAAGCCTTGCACTCACTTGATACCGTAATATTTGGTTATTACATATTATTGACTATATTCTCTAAGCTGTACTTTACATCTCTATGACTATTTTGTAACTGCCAATTTGTACTTTTTAATTCCTTCAGCTTTTTCACAGAGCCCTCCAAACCCCACTCCTCTTTCAATCATCAATTTGTTCTCTGTATCTATGAGTTTGTTTCTGTTTTGTTTATTTATCTTGGTTTTTAAATTCAACATGTAAGTGAAATCATATGGTATTTGTCTTTTTCCATCTGACTTATTTCACATAGCATAATACTTTTTAGGTCGATCCATGTTGCAAATGGTAAGATTTTATTCATTTTATGACCAAGTAATATTGCGTTGTATATATGTAACACTCATTCATCTTTTGGTTGGAGCACTTTGTCTGTTTTCATTTAAAGTAATTTCTTGCTCTCTTCTTCTTCTGGGACTCCTATGATGAGAATGTTGTTAAAATTGTTATCAGAGTTCTCAGACTATCATTATTTTGTTGATTCTTTTTTGTTTTCTCTTTTAATTAGCTATTTTTGGCTACCTTATCTTCTAAATTACTGATTCAGTCCTTTGCTTTATCTAATCTAGGGTTGATCCCCTCTAATTCTATATTTCAGTTATTGTATTCTTCATTTCTCACTGGGGTTTTTTCTTAAGTTTTCTATCTCCTTTTTTATTTTTCCTTTCTCTTTGTTGAAGTTCTCCCTGAGATCCTTGAGCATCTTTATAACCAGGGTTATGAACTCTGCATCTGGTGGATTGCTTGTATGCATTTTGCTTCATCCTTTTTTTAGGAATTTTGTCCTGTTCTTTCATTTAGGATATGTTTATTTGTCTCCCTGTTTTGGCTGCCTCCTTGTATTGGGTACAACTGCTATGTCTCTCAGTCTCGGCAGATTGGCCTTCTGCAGTAGGTGTCCTGTGGGGCCACTGGCATAGTTTCCCTAGTCTGGTACTCAAGTGGTGTCCCTGTTGTAGTGGAGCCTTGATTGTTGCTAGCTTGTCAGTAGGAGAAATTAACCACCAGGCTGATTGGCTGTGAAAACAGGCTGTTACTCCAGAGGATAAACTGTTTGCAGGAGCTGATCCTCAAAGCAAGATTCACTTTAGCAGGACTTTGGTACCTTCTTAGTCCACCATTGTGTATGTTATTTGTGACACTAATTAGATAGAGCTCTTGTGTGGTCTGAAGTCAACCACCAGGCGTGTTAGTTCTTGGGCCTCTTAGGAGGGGCTCTGGTGCAGGCTAAAATAAACCACAGCCTGTATCCAGCCCAAGGTCCCTGGTAGGATCTACAAATTGATCTTCAGTTGGTAGTTGCCTGTGCTGAACTCGGAGATGCTTTGGAGTAGTCGTGCTGTGAACCAAGACCAGCTGTCACTAATGCCAGGCGTGGGATTGCTTAGCAAGATGTATATGGCACACCAAACTGTTTCTTTCAGAGTTTGTGGACCTTTGAGAGATTTTAGCGAGGACAGAGGCTGGCTCTGGTAAGGAGCAGTCGTTGAAAGAAGATTGGGCTGATGGTTTGGGAGGGTCTCGGAGAACTCCTGGGTGAGGCCAAAACTGTGTTAGCTGTGTTAGTAGACACTCAGTTTTGCTGCTTGCCTGTGCCTGCTGTCTGATGGGGGAAGGGCTTAACAAAGAAACAATGGCACCTGCCTGCACTTTAGTTATGGAGAGAGCTGCCCCTCATGCCTTCACACTGAAGCCAGACAACTCATTTCTTTACATATGTCTCTAGAGCTTTTCAAGCTGCTTTCTCTTTTTGGGAGCTTAGGACAAGTATGAGCAAATGAGTCTGTGCTCAGCCCTTTTAAGAGGATGCCCAAGTCTCCAACAGTCCTCTGTCTCACCCAGACTGAGTCCCTGCAAATTTTCACAACCAGCTATAGTGGTGATTCCTCTTCCTGACACTGGTGCTCGTGCTGGTGAGACCAGTGTGAGGGTGGGAACCCTCCCTCTTCAAAAAAACCTCCACAACCAAGGATGTGGGACCAGCCCATTTTATGTCTATGCCTCTCCAACTAGTCTGGAAGAGACTTTTGCTTTATATATAGCCATACCTCACTTAATGACTTATCTGTTTAATGACCACTCAGACTTACAACTTGTTAGCTAGTGCAGCAAATCCTCTTTCTCTGTCTGTGTGAGTCTCAGGAATCCCCTTTCTTAGTCTTTGTCTTGTTCCTGCAGTCAGTTAGTATTCACTATATGAAGTGTTCACAATCACATAAGACTGAATATTTTAAGTGCGGTGTCACATGATATCTATTAAAAAATACATTTCATATGGCACTAGGACATACCACAAGAAATTTAACTTTGAGCTCCTTGCTTATTAACCAATTCAGTTAACAAACTGTTCTTAGACATGGAATTTTATCATTGAGTAAGGTATGCCTTACCTAGTTATAGGATTTCTGTTCATCTAGTCTTCATATGGTTCTCAAAGATGGTTGTTCTACAATGGAGATGTAATTCTGATATGTTTGTGGTAGTAGGAGATCACAGTGTTTACCTACTCCATCATCTTGACTAGAAGTTCCCCTCTTTTCCTTATTTAATTCTTGTTAAATGTATTTTCCAAACAGCTATGGGGAAATTACTTGTCTTACTAAACATGTATACACATGCAAATTTAGTTAATAAAATCTGGTGACACATGTGTCAGTACTATAATGAAAATGTAAATGATTTAAGATGTAAAACGGAGCAATATAACATGTATTTGAGTTGTTTCATTTGAAAACAAAGTTGGAGTTGAACTTCCTAACTTTCAAATTTTCCTATCTTCTATGGGCTACAGTAGAACAATTTTCAACAATCTAGTCACATATTCTGTTGCTAGAATAAGTGAAGTCTGGAGTACACTTTGGCGCAGTTATCCATTATGATTCAAGCAAGGGAACTTTTAAACCAAACTCATCCAGATAATTGCCCAAAATTTCTATTTTCCTTTGGTACATGGAAACAGTCTATAAAATATTTTGGAAGGGATTTTTTGCTTCATTTTAAAGCAGCTTATTCCCAGGATAAATTTAATAAAAGTGATTTGTCATCACCATTGATTCATGATAAGTAGATGTCCTAGGAGCTTGGCACTAAATACTAAACTTTAAAACTTTGCAGAACTTATAATTTCTACCTTCAGGAATTTATCCATTGAAAAAAGCAAAATGAGAAGCTCTCCAGAATCAGATCTATGATCCAGTAACAGTACTGCCTTAAGTGGAGTTGCCTAAGGAGATAAATATCAGACAAGAAGAAAGATATACCTATACCACATCTTCATGGGAAAGTTCTTAAAATTATGTCCATAGTCATTCTAGAAAATGTGTTGAGTCAACTGTGTTTTTCCCTGTAACTCAAAATTTAAAATGGCAATATTTAGAAAAGTGGAAATAAATTTTGCCCTTTCCTGCCCTTAAATTTTAATCCTGGGTGAGTTCCAATGAAATGCACTACATATGTTTCTGATTCAGCTTTTACTTATTAAATCATTATGAAACCTATAATGAAGCATTAAGTTGCACTTTTCTTAGTCTTTTCAACAAAATATTTAAAGGAAGAAAATATACATTGAACTCCTTACAGGGTTGAAAATGAATCTAAACTACATGATCTGTAGACTGAAAAGAGTCTTGTAATTTTTCATATTTTGGTAAGTGGGGCATAACAATTGAGGTTGGTTCCTGTTGCTAACTTATCTTTTTTTGTTTTCAGAAAAAGCAAGAAGATAGACAGCATCCCTATGTAATCATCTTCACAAGTTTTAGGGGGCTAGGAAAGTATATTCAAACTTAAATTAAAAATATGAAAGGAATGGAAATTTGGAAAGGTGGCAGAGTAAAAAGCAATAGAAATGTTTGGAAAGCACTAGGAATGTTCAGTCTCTTTACCCAGATAACAATTAAACAGGCTTAGTATGTATGATATAACTATTTTGAAACTCTGGACTCTATTGAAGGCTTGCAAATTTCAGCGAAGACTTGCATATTAATTAGTAGTTAATATTTATCAATTTTAGTTCATATTTAAATAGTGGCTATCAGCTCACACCTCCAACCTCAGCACATGTTTCTATAGCAGCTTGTATGTATGCATCTTATGGAAGCTAGGGTGAAAGACAAAGACCTTGTCCTCCAAATAAGAGGACCTGATTGCTAATCACTGCTTTTGATCACAGAAGTGCAGACACAGTATTTGGCAGCCATTGTTGCTGCACCTTCTTTCTATGTTGCAGGTCTCACCTCACCAGTTGAAGTGATTTACAGGAAATGTAAAGATTCAGAATCTCAAACACTCCTCTCCTCTTCTATTGTTTTTTTTTCCCCTTTTGGGAACCTGACAGTAAACACCATACTATTCAAAAGCACTTAAATATTTAGGGAAAATTAAAAAGTCACCATTTATACTCAGAGAGATGTACAGGCTCAGAAAAGACCTTAAGTTTATACCTCAATCTGATATGCAGCATAAAGAAAGCTTACAGAAATAACAAATAAACAGAACACAAACAAAACAACAACAACAACAACAAAGCTGTATAAACAAACCAAATCCAAAAGCAGCAAAACTGAGGAAGGGAGAGAGTCCGATTTGTAAAGTCACCATATTATTAAGTTTAATGTCCAGTTTTCCACAAAAATTTTACAAGTCATATAAAGAAACAAGAAATTACGGACCATTCAAATGGGGTGTGTAAATCAACAGAAATGATCTCTTAGAAAGACCTGATGGCACATCTGTTATACAAGGACTTTAAAAACTACTGTCTTAAATATGCCAAAAAAAAAAAAAGAAAAACTAAAGAAAGATATAAAATGAGACAAGAAAATTGTTTATTAACAAAATAGAAATATTCATAATGATATAGGAAATTTAAAAAGAAACCAAAAATAAATTATAGGGCTAAAATGTGCAATAACTGAAATGAAAGCATTTGCTACAGGAATTCAAAGACGGAGTTTGGCAGGCAGAAGAACAAATCAGTAAACTTGAAGATATGACCATTGAAATTACAGTCTGAAGGTAAACACCAATGAAAAAAAGTGAACAGAGCCTGAGAGACCTGTAAAATACCAAGTATATCAATATGCATGTTGTGGGAGTTCCAAAAAGAGAAGAAAAAGGAAGTGGAAGAAATAATAATTAAAACTTTCCCAAATTTGACAACAGATTTAATATACAAGTATCCCAAAAGCTCAGCAAACTTTGAGTAATATGAACTCAAGAAACTCACACCAAAACACATTATACATAAAGTGTAGAAAGTCAAATATAGAGATTCTTGAAACCATCAAGAAAGAAGTGACTCATAACATACAAGAGATTCTCAATATAATAAACAGCAGTTTTCTCATCAGAAATTTTGGAGGTCAGGAGATAGTGTGCACATATATTCAAAGTGCTAACATTGAAAGCAATCAACTAAAAATTCTGTATCTGGCAAAACTGTTCTTCAAAAGTAAGGGTAAAAATAAAACTTTCAAAAGCTGAGTTGAGGGTTCATTATCACTAGAGTGCACCTACAAGAAATGCTAAAGGGAGTCTTGCAAGTTGAAATACAAAGACACTAGATAATAACTCAAGCCATATGAAAAAAATAAAGAGCACAAAAAAAGATGAAGAAACAGGCAGCTATGAAATATTTTTGTAACTTTTCTTTGTAACTCTACATTTTTTTTATACATAATTTAAGAGATTAATGCATTAAAAATATTAGATGAAGTATTTGGGCACCACAATGTAGAAATGTAATTTTGTGACATCAAAACAATAAAAGAAATAGAAATGGAGCTCAGAAGTAGAGATTTTATATGTTATTGAAACCGATATGGTATAAATTCAGAGTATCATAATTTTAGAATGTTAAATGTAATCTCTACCATAACCACAAAGAAAATTGCTATAGAATATTATCAAAAGAAAATAAGATGAGAATGAAAACATTTCTTTACAAAAAAATATAGTCACTACACATAAAAGAAGACAGTACTGAAGAAAAAGAGTAGAAAAAAGCTCCAGTGGGAAACAAACAACAAAATGACAGAAGTAAATTCCTTCTTATCAGTAATGTATATGAATTAAACTCTCCAAATAAAAGAAAGAAATTGGCAGAATAAATATTTCAAAATTATTTAACTATATAATAACTCTTTATAAGAAATTTGCTTTAGATTTAAAGACAAATAGGTTGAAACTGAAGGAAAGGAAAAATGTGTCCCATGCAAATAATAACCAAAAGAGAGTAGAAGTGACTCTACTAATATCAGACAAAAATGAACTTTAAATCAAGTACATTTATAAAAGACAAAAAATGCCACTATATATTAATAAAAGGTTAAATAGAAGAATTGCTAACATTTACACACCTAATATAGACCATCAAAATATATAAAGCAAGAATGAAAGAAATAAACAGTTCTGCAGTAATACTTAGAGGTTTCAATACCTCACTTTTAATAATGAGTAGAAATATACAGAAGATAATTAAGAAACTAGAGGACTTGGACAACATAATTAACCAGCTAGATTTAACAGAAGTATGCAGAATCCTCTACCCAACAAGAAAATATACATTCTCCTCAAGTGACATACAATATTTTTCCAGGATAAATAATACATTAGGTCACGAATTACATCTTAATAGGTTTAAAAAGATAAATATCATAACAAATATATTCTCCACCACAACACGATGAAGTTAGAAATCAATAACAGAAGGAAAATTGAAAGATTAACAAATTTCCTACAGTTAAACAAAACATTTTAAAACAGTGAATGTACTAAAGAAGAAGTCCTAAGGTAAATTAGTAAATACTTAGAGACAGATGAAAAAAAAAACCCCACAACATATTATCACATGGAATAGAGTGAAAGCAGTTTTAAGGGGGGAATTACTAGCTATAAATGCTTATATTTTTAAAAAGAAAAGCTCTCAAATAAAGAACCAATCCTTAACCTTAAAGAAATAAAAAAAGAAAAAGAATAATAATAATATAATAATAATAATAATAATAATAATAATAATGATGAAAATTAGAGTAGAGATAAATAAAATAGAAAATAGGGAATCACAGAGAAAGTCAACAAAACCAAAAGCTGGTTCTTGAAATATTAACAAAATTGGCAAATCCTTAATTAGAATGCATAGATAAAAGAAAGAAGACTTAAATTAGTAAATTAAGAAATGAAAAATAGGGATATCAATAACAATTCTTTTGAAACAGAAAGAATTAGAGGGTACTATGAACAACTCTACACCAACAAATTGGACAAATTAGATGAAATGGACAAATGCTTACAAACAAAATACTAACCAAAACTAAATCATAAAGAAAAAAAATATTAGTAGACATAAAATTAGTCAAGAAATTTAACCAGTAATTTTGTTAGTACAAAAAATAGAGCCCTGGACTTAATGATTTCACTGGTGAATTCTATCAAATGTTTAAAAAAAAACATTAATTTTTTCTCAAATTTTTACAAAAATAAAATTGAAAAGGAGAAAACATGTTTTAACTCATCCTGTGAAGCCTGCATTACTCTCCAACCAAAGTCAGACAAAGATACTGTAAGAAAAGTACAGACCAATACCTTTTATGAACGCTAATGAAACACCTCAACAGAGTACTAGCAAAATGAATCAGCAGCATATTAAAAGGACTATATACCACATTCAAGTGGGATGTATTCCAGGAATGCAAGGATGAAATGAAGGAGAAAAGACAAATGATCATTGCAATTGATGTAGGCAAAGTATTTGACAAAATTTAAAACTTTCTTATGATAAAAATACCCAACAAACTAATAAACAATGTGAAAAATGAAAAATAAAGCTGGAAGCATAGTATTTCCTATTTCTTAAACTTATTAAAAAGCTACAGTAAACAAAATAGCTTGGTATTGGCGTAAAGACAGACATATTGATCAACAGAATAAAATAGAAAACTCAGAAATAAACTCTAACATACATGGTGAAATATTTTTTGACATAAAGGTCAAGGGCATTCAATGAGAAAAAGATTTTTTTCTGTAAGTGGTACTAGGAAAACTGGATATCCACCTGCAAAACAATGAAACTGGATTCCTAACTAATATCATATACAAAAATTAATGAAAATGAGTCAAAGACCTAACTGCATGTACTAAAACCATAAAACTCTTAGAAGACAACACAGTGAAAAACTACACAACATTGAATTTTGTAATGATTTCTTGGAGGTGATAGTGAAGACAAAGGCAACACACACACACACACACACACACACACACAAATTAGATGAATTGAATTTTATGAACAAAATAAAAATTGTTCATCAAAAGATACAATCAATAAAGTAAAAAGACAACACACAGATGGTAGAAAATATTTGTAAATCATGTATCTCATAAAGGATTAATATTAGAATATAGAGAGAACTCCTAAAACTCAACAAACAGAAAAACAAACAATTTAATTAAAAAGTAGGTAAAGAACTCAAATAGGTAATTTTCCAAAGAAAATATACAAATGACGAATATGAATATGAAATGTGCTTACTATCATTAACAATTAGAAAAACAGAAATCAAAACCACAATGAGTTATCACCTCACACCCATTATAACAGCTACTCTTAAAAAGCAGAAAATAACATGTGTCGGCAAAGATGTGGAGAAGTCAGTCTATCTGTGCAATGTTGGTGGAAATATAAAATGGTGGAACTTCTAAAAAAAACACAAACACTGTAGTAGTTCCTCAAAAATTTATAAATACCAGGATGCCAAAAAAATTGTATACACATTTTAAGAGATGTTATCTATATATTTTAATTGAGTTTAATTATGGCAGCAATGTGTAGTATGATGTTGGCTCAAAAAAACTGCTTTATCAAATGAATACTAGCATTACCATGTGACAGGAAGGACAGTCAAAGAAAATGGCAGAAGCACAGTTGTCATTCAAGGAGCTCAAGACCATTTCAAAGTGAGTGGTATTTGAATTTGTGAATGTTTTAGTTTCCCCAACTCTTGACTTAACATCCCTTGACTTCTACTTATGGGAGACCTTAAAGGGTGTGACGTACTGCAGAAAAACTGGCTACACTGGTATTTTGGAAAGAAATTGAAACAGTATGTTCAGTGATACAAGTGGACACTTTGGCCAACATTCCTCAAGCAGTAGTTCACCTTAAGCATCAGTGTCCGGACACTGATGGTAACCACTTTCAGCACCTCTTGTAGTTAATTGCAGATGTCAGTCATGCCTTGTAATCATCTTTTGTTACTGGTATATATTACAATTTTAATACAGTTTTTACCTTTCTTAAAATGTGTACACATTTTTTTGGCACCCTCTCTGTAATCCCCATAGATCCAGCAATTTCCCTTCTGAGTATATACCCAAACAAGTTTTAAACGGGGTCTTGAAGAGACATTTGTATACTCGTGTTCATGGCAACATTATTCACAACAGCTAAAATGTGGAAGCAAACCAAGTATACATTGACAGATGAATGGATAAGCAAAAATTGGTATGTATATACAATGAAATATTGTTCAGTCTTAAAAAGAAAGGAAATTCTGACATATGCTACAATGTAGAGGGACCTTGAGGACATTATGCTAAGTGGAATATCTCAATCACAAAAACACAAACGCTGTATAATTGCACTTACATGAGGTACTTAGAGTAATCAAAACCCCAGAAACAGAAAATAGAATGATGGTTGTCAGGGCTGCGAGGAGGAGAGTAGGGAGTTACCGTTTCATAGGTACAGAATTTCGGTTCTGCAGAATGACAAGAGTTCTAGAGATAGATGGTGGTAATGTTTGCACAACAGTATTAATGTGCTTAATACTACTGAACAATACTTTTACACATGATTAAGATGGGATTTTTATGTAATACATATTTTACTCCAACATGAAAAATTAAAAAAAGAAAATACCACAGGAAAACAAATAACCCTTTTTAGTTATTATGCTCTAAGGTATGATAAAAATTATTTCACTGATGTTGTTTTGATATTTATGTTGATGTTTCATGTAAGCTTAAGTTATTGTTGCACTGTATGATTTGTTTATATAAAAATATCCTACCTTTTTTATACTTCAGTTGTTATTAACATGTTAACATAAACATGACATTTTTCTCAAACCTTTTCATTGAAGTTGTCTCAGAAATTATGTATAACAATACTGGGATTGTGTATAAACCTCAGGATTATGTAATAAAGTCAGATTCCCATTCTATAGTTTAAAAAAATTTACAATAGTTGTAACAGAAACAGAAAACTTGTATGACAAACAAACTTGTATGAAAAACTAACATTTGTGTCATATACTCAGGTTCCACTCACAAATACTACCTTAGCTAATTCTCCCAATACATACTATTTACAGTTTTAAAGCATTTTACAGATTTTTAGCAATGTGCCATTTCTGTGTACGTATTCTAAATGTTGCAAATTCAACCCTTGCCTAACCAACTAGCTAAAAACACAACTCACTTTGCTGAGATGTCTGTATGTTCATCCCATTTCAGTCACTTTGGTGCTCTTAGGTTTCTTAAAAATGAACAAACAAACAAATAAGTAAATAAAAACACTGGTTTGGTCTCACATCTTGGCCACCACCCTTGATTCTCCTATGTTTGGAATGTTCTTTCTTTAGGTCGGAAAAGGGTCACTCCCCTCCCCCGCCTTTATTAATTTCTGCTTAACTGTCATCTACTCAAATGAGCTCTTCCCTGAACAACTGATGGAAAATCTTCTCTTCCTCTACCTGCTTACTCACTAAATCTATAGATTCCTTGATTTCTTTTTACTTAAAAATATTTTAAATTAAAACATATTAATCTGTTTCCATTATATTATCTATGAGGTCAGACAATTAATTTCACGAATTCACCCTAGAAAAAGTGCTGCATACCTCATTGCTGAATATCACTACAGTCACCTTAGGAGTACTCCCCTTTGAAGCTATGCACCCACGCCAGCACCTAGCCTGCCCTTCAAAGCAATTTCGGAACCCTTATTCTGGAATGGCCATCAGAGCTGTCATCATACCCAAAATCTGACAATTAAGTTCGCGAACTTGCCACCATGCACCTACATTGGCAGCTTTCTTACTGACATTTGTACAGACAATTCTGATGGCCATTCCAGAGAAAGAGTTTCAAAATTGCTTTGGGGTGTAAACTAGGCGTTGGCATCTGTGCATAGCTTTCCAAGGGGAGAACTTCGAAGGTCACCACAGTGATGTTCAGCAATGAGGGCTGCAGCACTTTTTCTAGGATGAGTTTGGGAAATTAATTGTCTGACCTTGTATGTCCCAATTAAACTATGCATAGTCCCTGGAGAGCAGAAGCTATGTTCTGTGCTCCTTTGTGTCTCATGCAGAGAGAAGAGCCAGGACTCATAATTATTTATTAAATAAATGGATGAATCACAAAATGCACTGAAATGACAGGAGGCTATCACTTCCAGATGTCAATATTTCAGAAAAAAGAACCCTTCCTGATGACTAGGGTTTTCTTGCATAGCTTTAAGATATCATGAATATGTATTTAATAGAAGAAAAAGTCAGGCGAAAGGATGTTCTTTCAGAAATATGTAATATCTTCTAGAGCTGAAGTGGGCGGTTACAGTTTCAGTGACTGAAAGTTACAGATGGAACTTTGCATAAGACAGTGAATGAAACAGAACCAACTGCAATAAACTAGCTCATTTGCAGTTCGTTGTTTTCATAAAACATACCCATCAATCAACTGAAACCAGCTGCTCAATTTTCAGAAGCTAGGGATAAAATTTTTTACTGAAAAGGATAATAAACTCAAGACTAAAATACACACGAGCCTCTAATTCAGAATTGCTGTTCTAGGCTTTTATTAGACTAGAATAAAACAATTTCTTCCATTTGACTTTTGAATTTGTCCAGGGTTCCAAAAATCTTCAAGAGTCAGAGGAAAAAATATCTTGTTTTTTGTGAAGCTTTCATATTCTGCCTCTAATAAATGAATATAATTGAGGCAATCCTGGAGACTTTTTTTTCAGTTTAAAAATACAATTTTAATCACAAGCAAAACTGTCAATTCCTACTCACTCACTTCACTCAATTCACGCCTGACTATAAACTGCATAATACAGACATTTCATGTTGTAATTAGGCTTAGTTTTCTCACCACTCCTTAAGTGAATGCTAACCAGCTTTAGCGTTCTTTCAGTGTAGCTTTTAATAACATTCTAAATCTCTTAGTGATTTAGGATTTTTAAAATAATTTTCTATGACCAATTATTATGCTCAAAACAGCCAGTTTTCCCTTTGTGTGACTCAGGAAATTCTGGCCAAGTTTGTAAGTGATGTTTGATTGGCCCTTCAGCTACAAGCTTCTCCCATAAGCACTGACACTTCTTATCCCCAGGTTGTGTGAATAGAAACTACAATGTCAGTTTTGTGCTTTGCTCCTTGTTTATGTGGTATGATAAATGCATCCGGCAAAGGCATTCAGAGCCATTTCTTCACTCCAGACTTGCATTAGCCATTCATTAGCTACTTGCTCTTGTCTGAGATTAATTCCTACTATCAGAACATAGCTTATTTAGTAGCACTAATGGGTCAACTAGATCAGTTTTTTTCTTAAACTAAACTACCCTGACTCTAAAACTGGACCCATTATGTTAATTTAAATGGTTAGGTTGCAGATCCCCAGTCTGTCTAAGCTCTGTTCTAGGATAGGGCCTGCCTTTAGAAATAAATGCCTCTACTAAAGCAGGCCTAAACTCTCTCTGCAAGATTTATTGATCTGAAAGAATACAAAGCTAAGCCTTTAATTGACATATTTAATGTGTTAGTTGGGCACCTACAATGTGAAACAAAATGATTGAGCTAAAAAACAAATCTGATCTTTTCTTTCAAAGTTAAAATATAAAAGGATAGACATAAAAGCAATAGACAAAAACAATATGCAAAAAATTCACAGAAATATAAATAGATATTTTAGAGTATGTACCATCAAGGATGATCTACAATACAATACTTATATAAAATTGGCCGAATAATCTATGTGAAGGGAAGACAACAAAAAAACGACATGACTGTAGGACAGTGCATGGAATATTTGGGGAATAGAAAATGATTCCATCTGGTCACATTTTTCAGCTCTAAATATCCAAGTTTTTGAGTGGTAAATGTCCCAGGACATCAATTTAAATGCATACTAATGAGCCAGATTATGTAATACTGCATATATATTTTAGATTACACCAGTGATTCTCATAGTGTCCCTAAGAATGACCACAGAGCTTGTTAAATGTAGATTTTCTAATCTGTCTACAGAGGTTCTGATTCACTATGTTTGGGATAGACTAAAAAATATGCATAGTTGACAACTACTTCAGTAGATTTTTATTCAGATCAATACCACCCTTATATCTAGTCAAGTTCAAGTAGGTTCTTGCTCTAGGCCAGTGGTTCTTAACCCCTTAGGGGGTCAAACGACCCCTTCACAGGGGTTGCCTAAGACCACATATCAGATATTTACATTACGATTCATAACAGTAGCAAAATTATAGTTATGAAGTAGCAACAAAAATAATTTTATGGGGGTCACCACAACATGAGGAACTGTATTAAAGGGTCATGGCATTAGGAAGGTTGAGAACCACTGCTCTAGGCCTTCATCTCGGGGGCTCCCCATCCTTTGGAGTGTGTTTTCTCAAAACGTTCTAATCTGCAATGTTTGCAGTCAGCACATACTAGGACCCAGATGGGCTTTGACTCCAGTCTACCTGTGCCCTTCAGGATCCTCTTCAACCCCCTACTACAGTGGTGAGTTCATCACATGCCTCAATGAGCTCCAGAGCTTGGTCACATGTATGGTTTTATGGCCCCAATGTTTCTTGCATGGGATTTTGTGAGATCAGGCTGCTATAATAGAACTGGCATAGGATTTAAGGTGACTCTCACATTAGCACAAGTTCAGACTTCTAGGCTACCTACATCCCTGAACCTTGGACTTTGAACCTGCATGTTAGTTCTTGCCCTTCCATTGGCTCTCGCCCATCTGTGTTCTGACTTCCACAGTAGTGTCCCTTTGCTCCGAAGCACCTGAATGAGGTAGGGTTAATGGAGGCATCCTAAGTACTCTTCACCACTGGAATCCAAGGAAGTTCTCTCATCTCCACCAACTTGGTGCCATGGGTCAGGAAGTGCTTCATAGAAAGATGTTGATCCATATTACCAATGGGCCATTCTGCTTGATATCATCTCTTGCCTCTGATTGATGCAATCACCTCATGCCCTTTCTATATCAGTCTTAATCTCTTCCAGATGAAGGATGGAAAATTCTACTATTTCTACATAAGTTAGTTGTACAAATATCTGTTGAGTGCTTAGTAGGTTACAGACATGGTACAAGGTTTGGGAACGTAGGTTCAAATAGTCATGACCCCTACTTTTATGGAGGTCACAGTTTGTGAGATGGACACAAAGTAAATGAATTAAAGCTACTGTGGTAAATTTCATAATAGTGGAAAGCATTAATCACCAAAGGAAAATAGTAGAGTAAATAGTTAATTCTGTCTGCACTTGCATTTATATGAACCCAGAATAAGTTTATAAGTATAATTCATTCATTCATTTATTAAAGAACTAAATGTTTTTTCGGGTGTCTACATTGTGCCACATATTACATCCTTCACTGAAGAAGAAGGTAACTGTCAAAGAATGGCATTTTTGGTACATAATTACAAATGGAAACAAGTTGAATAATAAATAAGCCTTAGTTAGGTTATATTCTTTTTCAGGGATATTTCCCTCAACTATGGAGGACCAGAGCAAGAATTTTTGTAATGAAGTTGAATAAATGAAAGGATGATTTGATGTTTCTCAATTTTTCTTTTTAAATCAGCATTTATCTCAGGCCCTTGCTGGGGACAGATAGCTTATTTAGAGTTTTACTTTGGGTCACCCTCTTCTAACTACAACCTACACACAGCAAGTTCATTCAGATTTGACCCCATTTGACTGATAAGTTGCTTTGTAAAGCTTTGAGAGCTGCAATAATCTTAATGATGAGCCTCTGGTTAGGTTGCTATCCATGAGTATACAGTTATTCTTATATATTGCAATCATCCTCAATAACAAGCCTCTTCATTGAACACTGTATAATGGAATGGCCCTACACTTGAACTCAGTGAGCCGTTGGCCTATATATCAGCCTCATCATATCATTGGAAGGAGTAATTCATTACACTACCTGTAAGTTGCTGCAATGCACCTTGTTTGCTACCTGAGATAATGCACTTTGAAAAAAGCTGCAAGTCTTATTTTTATTATTACCAACACCTTATTTGGCATTTGTGAAAAGAAATACCCCTGAAAGAAATACCACAATGACAAAAGGTTAATTAATATTATCATAGCTTTTAGAAACCATTTATTAATCTATTTTGTGTAGTTTACTAAATGTGTTTTAAAACATTGACTTAACCCATGTGCGTGACTTATTTAAGCTATAGAGTTGTGCATACATTAAGAAATAAAATTTTTTTGTGCTGATTTGGCAACTCTTCCTTGGTTAGTCTCTGCAACATGTGACTGGTGAAGAATTACATTACAGAACAGTGGACCATTTATTCCACTTCAGCCTAGTGTGGTAAATAGAAATGTGGTAGCCAAAATAGATATGATGTCATTTCTTCTAGCCAATAAAATATGGGATCAGTTAACAGTGGTTAGCAATGAAGTATTTTAGAAATTACCACTCACCATATTTTAAACCTACATATCCTGATAGTGACTTTTTTTGTTTTTTCATACATGTCTCCTATATGGCAAGTATTTATGTACTTCCAGTTTCATAAATCTTTATGTTATGCTGTCATTTCATAGAATTATTTCATTAGCTTAAATTTGAAATACCTTTTGTCATCCTTTCCCAATGATGTCTTTATTAAGACTATTTCCAGAAGAAACTTTGGTTATATAAATGCTGTTTTGAACTGCAGCTTCAAATTGGCAGTTATTGACGAGTGTAGAGATTTAACACACAAAAATCTCAAAGGTATCTGTATTTATTCTTTTTATAATTCTAGAAGTAATACATATGATAAAATTTTAGTATAAAATATATACTATAAAATTTACTTATTGCTTTTATCCTGTATATCCTCAAGTTGATATATATTACACAATTTTTTACAAATGCTATGCCATGTATGAGGGGACCCCCCCAAAAATGCGGAATTATCTTCTAGAGGGCTGGCCCCTTGTAGTACAGGCTTCTCCCACTAAATGAGTGTTCTAGGAACCCATCTCCATCAGTTAGCAGCTGGCGTTGTAGGAGACTGTGTTCAGTTTCAGTGAATATTGTTTTGAAGACTCTTTCAAAGCATTTTCCCATTTTATGATGAGTGATTTACATGAACAACATGTGGCATGACAATGCCCTTGCCCATACTATGCTGAGTGTTCAGCAGTTTTTGACCAAAAATGGCGTGACCCTCACGCTCCACCCTCCCTATCAACCCAGTTTTGTTCTGAGTGACTTTTTTGTTGTCGTTGTTTCCCCAGATGAAAAAAGTCCTCAAAGGGAAACATTTTGCTGATGTGGAAGAGGTGTAACAAAAAGTAGAAGAAGCACTAAAAGACATAAAAAAATCAATGAATTTAAAATACTCTTTGAGCAATGGAAAGAGCATTTCAGTAGATGGAGTGTGTCAAGTAGAGAGCATTTTGGAAGGTGACTGAATTTTAAACAGGTAAGAATAAATACACAATCTTTTATCAATAAATCTCAGTTTTTTGGAATTTTCCTCTCATATATTATTACCTTCAGATATTTGCCACAGACAATAAAAACTGAATTTTTTTTCCAGAACACTTTAAGGCCAAGGCTTCAACAACTTAAAACATGTAAGGATACAGTGTGATGTTAGTACAATAGAGATTCCTAGCCTCTGATGAAACTGTGATCTCTAATTCAAGGAAGGCACTGTTAATTCCCAACAACACTTCAGACACATTGGTCTACAGGGAGGAGACTTAATAATTACAATTCAAAATTATAGCATCTCTTTATATTCAGTAGTGAATTTTTTCCTTGATTATCTCTATCTCCAGATTCACTAGATTCTGGATCAGTGATCTTTAAAATGGTACTCAGGCAATCAAGAGCAAAGACAATCGATTAGAGTGGACACAATTTCACTTTTATATTTTTTATCTTTACTTTTTGACTATTTTTATAATGTACAAAATGTACAAGTAAACTAACAAGCTGTGATTTTTGTAAATAAATAAATATATATTAAAAATATATTCTCAAAAATTCTATTTATGATGAGAAGAATTTCAAATCTTTGGAAATCACTGCTATAAATTATACCAGTCTAGATTATGCTTCCACAATTAAGAAAACAAAAACGAAAATTCAGATTCTCAACACCACAATGTGCTATTTCTTTGTTAACACAATGTCTGCTGTGGGTCTGGGCAACTCTATTAGGCAAATGACCTTCATGCAGTGACTCAGTGGGGAAACTATAGCATTGCATAGCAGCTCTGTCCTAAGTACATGGCCTTTTAAACCTGGGAAGCAGGAAAAGAGAAAGCAGAGTATGCATGAACTCCTACAGGCATTTCATTGGCAAAGCAAAACCCAAGGCCATGCCTAGATTTAGTGCAGCAGGGCAACGGAATTCTGTCCTGTATGAGAAATATGGTAGGCAAATCTACTATTTACTACAAACTTCAAGCAACAATCTAACCTGCAATACAACTTACTCAGTTCTAAATACATGTTAGTACAATAGAGATTCCTAGCCTCTGATGAAACTGTGATCTCTCTCTAATTCAAGGAAGGCACTGTTAATTCCCAACAACACTTGAGACACATTGGTCTACATTGTAAACATTTACACACATGTTCATATGCATATACACATACATCAGTCTTGTTTATAGAATTGTATGCATATTTATGTTATAATAAAAAATCTGCATGCCTACATTTTAATTAATATACCACACTGGGAAATAAATTATATAAGTTAAAGTTCTACTAGCCTACATTTCTTTTCACTTGAAAACCATTTTTTAACATATAAAATCATTTAATAGAAAGGAGATAAAAAATATTCTTATACAGCCTATCAACATAATGTAAAAAGAGTTAAAGCCATTCATCTTTAGCATTATTACTACTGCATTATATATTTAAATTAGAAGAAAATAAATAACATTATAATAAAACTTGGAATTTAGGCTATACTATTCCACAGAAGTAACTAAAGTATACTTATTTTATTTTATTTTTTAATACAGATAATTAACTGGTTTCTATGCCAAATTTCATCACTTTGAAGGGAGTTGGTTTTTCATAGCAAAGTGTTAAGCATGAGGAAATTATAAATGGATACATATTGTGTCCTCTGATCTTGTAGGTAGGAACTTTTGCTACGAAGTTGAGTGGGAAATTGATCTCATTCTTGGGTTTTCTGCTTTTTGATAAAAAATTTAAATGTGCTGTATTTTAAGCAACAGTTAAAAATTATTGCACAGACTCCGTGAAAGAGCAATGCTTCATAACTACATAATAGCTTCATCAACAAATAAGAGTCTGCTTCCTTCAATGAAGCCACAAATATGTTGAAAGGCCCCAGCTTTCTGCAGGATGTACAAAGATCTCTGCTCAAGTCACTTTTGGACCATGCTCCCTCTCTGTGGTGGCAGTGGTTGTCTGGCTGTGTGGGTGTACATTTAAAACACATCTTACAGATTTTTTAATAATGCATTCTTAGGGAGGAAGGGAGGTTGAATTTTTCCTATGCTCTAAGCACTTAAAGCCCTTCTCCAAAGACTTACAGGTTAACTTTAGCATTTCAAGATTGATTAAACAGGGGAATAAAGAAGATTTTTGAGAAAAAAAAGTAGAAAAGAATTACCTGAACTTTTTCTTGTTACTAAGCTAGCTTTGTATATATTTATTGTCAATGCCACAAAAATCTTTAATGGCTAAGCTCTTGACTGGGTTAAAGAAACCAAATTCATTTATCTCAATGACCTTTCATCTATTGATAATAGGTCTATAACATTTACTTGTACATTCATTCTCAATATCCATTTGATATAATCAATGATGATGTGTTTCCAGCTCTAAGGTATTATATAGAAGAAAGAAAATATTCTTGCAGGTCAGACTTTCTAGAGGGCAAGTATTTTGAGTCTTTTTATGACCTACTTATACTGATTATACGATTAGGTGATACCTTTAGAAAATTTTCCCTGGAGTGTTTTTTTCTGATCTGTGTCATTCATGGCAATTCAGGTCTATATGAGAGCAAATAAGGCTGGTCTACTTCTATTCTTTTTAATTCAGATGCAAATTTTACATTCTTCAACAAAATCATCTAGTGGACAATTTAAATTTATATTATGAGTAGTTTTTAAAGGTTACTTTGTTGTATTTCTAAGATGGATTTTAAATCAATGTGTTCTCATGAATCTTCTTAAGCTTACTATAAATTATAATTTGTTTTCTCATATACTAAATATGAAATTCACCTACTTGTCTCTAGGCTTAATTATAATTTTAGCATAATGAAGAAATGAGTTACTTTCTAAAGAATCTAGGACTTCATAGGTAAAGTCAAAAGTTTTATTTATTTTTCCTGTCCCCAGAATCTTAAGTTTTATATACTTTGACCTTTTAAAATAGTTAAGGATAATTTCTTTATTATCCTTAGGGAACTTTCTCAATTTTAGATCTTCTTTATTTTTAGAGAAGTTATTCCCCATTAATGATCTAAATTATTCACGTTTAAATACACCATAATTTCCCACCATTTGACCAAATGCTAAAGTAATAAATAAGTTTAGACGCTTCAACCATGATATGAGATCACTCCTCTTTTTTCATCTCCAAGCGAAATAATTATTAATTTTTCTATTTTTCCAGCATTTAGATGATTAACAATATATTTTATGTGCCATTTACAGTTTTTCTACTTTCTCATTTTGTGAAATTCAGTCTTATGTGAGTACTAAATTAAAAGAATTACTTCACTATCCTCAGCACCAGTAGTCCAATTTATGCATGCTAGCCTTTTCTACATAGTATTTGCCTCACAAGTTTTAAAATATCACCTTCACCTGCCCTTTACCTCCTAGAAAATCTAACAAAAGAATCAAGCAGTATCTTGGTCAGTCACTTAGTGAGCTTACTTAACTTCATAGAAAAATACATAAAATTGATCCTTGAGCTTATATATCACGATTACCCACCCACAAAAATCTTTTTTCTCAATAGATAAGTGTGTGAATTCAAAAACAGAAAATGTGAGGTTCAGGCTAGGAATTGTCTTTGTTCTGGAAGTCCTCTGATACAAGTGTATTGTTTACCCAGTCTTTAGCAAAGGTTTCCTTCCTAAAATTTTTCATGAAAAAGGTCATTGCAGTACACACAGCTGCCAGATGACTCCTCCCTCCAGGCCAATTGCTCTAATTCAGCCCAGACTTACTGAATATTAACTGTGTGTCAAGGATTTTATACACAGTATCTCATGTAATGCTCACATCAGCCCTGCACAAGACATGTCATACTAATTTTAAGTTCATACATAAAAAAATAAAAGTTAGAGTCATTGCATTACCCAAGGTCAACAGCCCATATCTGGAGGAGTTTAGAATTCAAACCTCAGGACTGTTTCACTGCAAAGTCAATACCTTTACCCTTCATGCTTTACTGCCTGTGCTTCATCAATATTTCTTATGTGATAACAAATATTTCTTTTTTAACATGTCCTTCCCACATTCAAGACAACTGGCAGTTCCTGGGAATTTATTATTTAACATCTCTATTTGTTAAATTCCAACATTTTAAACTGAAGACAAAACAACTTTGTACAGAAATGCACTGAAATAATTTTTAATCTCCCAAATTATAAGTTAATACAAATTTAAATGGCAAATGTCAACTGCTGGAATAAAGCACCTGAAATGCAATTATGTTAAACTATAGTCTTTTAACTAAAATAGACAAAGAAAAGGTAAATTAATTATCAATTGCACTTACATTGCATCCCCTGCGCTCAGAAGGCCAGCCTACTTTAACTAGGAAGTCTAGATCATGCTCTGATTAAAATATTCTGCTTACCTTAAGCATTTTTACTTATGAATATATTTTGGAATCAATTATTTGAAATTTGAAACCAATACTGTCACAGATACAATATCTAATATTTTCAAGATTCTGTTGTGATATTACAAGCTAGACTCAAAACCGCAGTAAAGCCATACAAAGTTTTAGGTTCTATCCAGATCTTTCAACACTGCCTGCCTTAATAATTTGAGATTATTGCAAGCTTTCCTTATTAGCTCCCAAAAAGCCACTATCATAAATTTAATGGAATCATTATCTCACAATAGAGGAGATGGAGAATAACTATATACCTCCAAAGGGCAATATTATTATTTTTTAAGTTTTTATGGCTTAAAAAAATTTCAGTTTTATTTGATGAATTTCACTAATTGATCAGTAAGCAAAAATACAAAAAAGTACTTTTAAATAAGGTTATAATGTTAAACAGTAAGCAAAATTACAAAATATTTCTCCTTGGCTGCCAACTTCTTCTTTGTTTTAGGAATACAATCCAGCTCCTAGTCAAAGTATTCTGGCTTCTTTTTTTAAGCTACTTATTTGCTTCTTGACTACAATCATGTGCTTTCAATTTCTTTTGCATTTTACCACTTACTTTCTACAGCATTCTTTTATGGATGAACGACTGCCTGGCAAAACAGAAACTAAACCACAGTATGTAATTAAGTTCTTTGCACAATGGAAGTTAGTCATCGACACAATTAAACCACTGGCTTCAGAATCCAGCACTGAAGGAATGAGCAGCAAAACCAAAAAACACTCATTTCAATAGATTTTCCTACATCATGGGATTGAAGAGTTCTGCCTGCTTTTTTGGTGTCAAGACAAGAATTCAAAATAAATCCTCATTCCAAAACTGAAAATAATTCACATCAGATAGTATTTTGTTTCTTCTGTATTCATTGTTTTTTAACATTTTTTTTTTCTTTTACTGTTTTTTAACTCTGAAGAGAGACTTCAAAAAATTGATGGCAAGATATAATAATGTAAAGATTGTTTTGGTCAGAGCCTGGAAAAAATATTCTATAACATGAAATGTACATTTTTATACAGAAGAATTTAATAATATTTTTCTATTATAATATAGTGCATAATGTAATAAGTATAATAAAATATAATGTGGAATATGCTTCATTCATTTAAATTATAAGTAAGATTTTTAGTTTTAATCAGAAATGATTTATTGAGGTATGCTTAGAACTGTTTTAACTGTGGTGCAAAATTAAATTTCAAGTTGATAGACACTTATCTAGATTTTAAAAAATCTAAGAGGCATTGAGTTGTTAAAAATGTAATGGAAAAAACAAAAATTGGTTACTAGGTATAGTTTGTTTTTCAAAATGTTATATGAAAGGAAACAATTTGAGGTCAATAATCAATTAATAAATATGTTTCAAATTATTTCTTGCTCTTTGGTCACACTGAATTAAATGGTATTTATAGGTTCTAGTTGAAGCACATATGAATTCAGATGAAAGTATAAAATGTAGAATCAGATTTAAATGGATGTCATGAAGTTATGATAATATTTGCTATTTTAATGCCTGCAATTATTGTTAATATTTATATAGTGTCTAAAGTCTTTTACATAAAGAAAATTAAGTATAATTTGGTCTTACTGTTTGCAAGTTTCTTGGAAACTTCCTCCTTTGACACTACAAAGTTTTCATTATAACAGCTAGAACATGTATGTGTGACTACAATCAGATATATAAAAATATAATTATCTAGAAAACTCCAAAGACATAATGCAATTAGTATTACTGATACTACTTTTAACTAGATACTTGTTTTTCCTTTGACAGAGGATCACAAGTAATTTCTGATTGACAGAAATTGAATGTGCACAGACTTACTCCTATAACCATTGCAGTATTTTATAAAATTTGAATATGGGATAAGGGGAAGGACACCCATTAAGTTGCTGGCAGAATAATGGAAGAAATAGGGAACATTGTAAGTGTGGAGTGGCTTCGGAAAGCCCATTTCTTCCAAATTGTCTATGATTACACTGCATCCACCTCTCACTGGATCATACCATCCTTAGCTTTTCCCTTAGGATATTAAAATAATGTCTCTTATTTTTCCTTGAATGCTATTGTTTCCTTGTAGTACTTGGCACAGTGTTCACTATAGGTATTTTCTCCAAGAAATGTATTTGTTAATGCATTGGTGAATCTCTGCAGATTAATTAAATACCTCTTTAGAGAAAGTGAGGGAGGCATTGTGCTTTATACCAGAGAATTCTCATAGATGTGGGAACTTTCAGGCCCTGTGTAGTTTTTTTAGAGAACGTTTTGAGACAGATTTTCCTTTTGCACACATGAAGCAGGCAGCCACTTACTGACCTAAAGAAAAGGAAAGGCAACATCTGGCTTCAGGGTTGATATTCCACAGACCATCATCGAATCTGATTTAAATAAGTTTGAAGTAATTTGGGTACTGAAGAATTGAGTGGAAGGTATAATTAACTATCCCATGATCGAGTTAGAAAGCAACACAAATGGGTTGTAAGAGAAAACTAAGATTAAAACATAAAAATCTGTATTGGTTAAAACATTGGCAGAGTGGAACTTGCTGGTTTTGTTGCTTGAAAATTTTTTTAAAAGATTACTTGGAAAATGAGACAGGATGGTAGCAAAAGGCAGTCATAAGAAGGGACTGGCAGAATGTCCAGGCATGAGGAGCTGAGGTTTGGTCAAGAAGCTGAAGTGAAGAGTGGTATCAGGGACAACACCAGGAACGTGGCTATTCTTACTGGCAGCCCCAACTTCAGTCTGTCAGCTCAGTTATTCCTTGGCCTCCAGGGGAAACACTGAGATATAAACTATTTTCAGGGGGCTTATATTCCATTCAATACTCAGTTCATTCCTTCATACATCTGCCATAAAATTAATTATTGGGTGATGTCATGTATCATATACTGTAAGATGTGAATCTTGATACCTAGGAAGATGTTGGATTCTATCAAAAGGGAGAAGTGCATGCCTGAATGTTATACCACAAGGGGCAAGAAAAATAGGTAAGATACATATAACTTAAACTAAGGGGTTCATTGAGTGTTCAGGAAGCAAGGGCTCATCAGCAGTAATGTACAACAAAGAAGAGTAGGGTGAAGAAAAATCAGAATGCTCCAAGGAGCAGCACACGCATGGCCTTGATATGTGGTGTGAGTGTTTGATACTTTAGAATCATACACGTAGTGTGCAAGATAGCAAGCAGCCATAGACCCTAAGGGATACCTAATACCATGAACATAAACTTAGACTTTATAATCTATGTAACTAAGAACCATTGAAGAGTTTCAAGTAGAGAGGTGACAATTGTAGAGTTGTCTTTTAAGAAGATTCTTCTGAGCACAGTGAAGAAAATTGTTCGGAGGGGAGCAAGGTTAGAGTTAAGGAAACCAGTTGGGCTGCTGTTGCAGTAGGAAAAATGGCAAGGATTTCTTTCTAAAGCAGTGACTATGTTTATACCTAATACCATAACTTCTCATGTTTGTTTAATATAAAGCTCATTACCTTATAGGCTTTTCTGCTCTCTTCTAAACTTAAGACAATGTGATTTCTTTTTTATTGCTTTGAGGTCTTTCTTGGCCTCACAATTAACTCACAATTTCTGAACAAAAAATGTAAAGAACTCTCTAAAGATATGAGTAAACCTTCATCAAAAGAAGACACTTTCACTAAACAAATTATATATTATGAAAATAGAAAATTCAGAAATGGAGTGTCGTATGCTTAAAACCTTTTTATAATTCATTTCAAGAGTGTAATTTTGTGAGAAAATTGTTCTCCAAACCGTTGTTCACTCACCAAGCATTAAGAAGCACTCATGTTTTTCTGGGTTGCTATTTAATTTTAAGGGTAGTTGGACAACTTCTACAAAAATATTATATTAGCAAAGAACTCAACTTTCCCATTTCTACATCTATCATTGCTCAACAGATTTTCTCTAAGAAACTTTGTATACAGAAATAAAATTATTTTTAAAGAATGGAAAAAAGCATTGAAATGGACATTTATAGAATATTAAGAGGAGCAAAAATCCGATATATTGTTAATAACAAATCATAATATTACTCCTAGAGAGTAAACTTCTAGAAGTTCTGCCTTCTGTTAGTTTGTCTTATATTAAAATCAATAATTCTAAACTTTATATTATAGGTGGGCCATATTAATTGATAAAAAAGCCTGGACATAAAATAAAAATTTGTGGGTTTGAATTTTACTTTCATCTGCTGACAGTATATTAAAATTTGCTCATCTTTTTGGGACTTCAGGTAAGTTTAATTAGGTGGCATTTAAAATTCTTATCAGTTGTGGCTTACTATTAATTTTTGTATTTCAATTATGCATAAAGTTATAAATAAGTAGAGCATTCATTAATGAAAAATGCCATAACAGAATATAAAATATTATTGATATTTGTTATTAATGCTTAACATTCCTTCTCAATGTTCCTGAAATTATCTTTGTTGAATTGCAAAGCCAATTCTCTTTTTTTTTATTTTTTGTGGTAAAAACACTTAACATGAGCTCTACTCATTAACTAATTTTAAGTGTATAATACGGCACTGTTGATTATAAGTACAACGTTGTACAGCAGATCTTTTGCATAACTAAAAATTTATAACAACAACTTCCCCTTTCTGCCAGCCCCTGAAAATACTATTCTGCAATATGTTCTTATGATCTTGACTATTTTAGACACCTAATATAAGTGGAAACATGTAGTAATTATTTATTTTTCTGTAAATGACTTATTTCACCTACCATAATCTTCCAGGCTCATCTATGTTGCCACATATTGCATGATTGCCTCTATTTTAAGACTGAATAATATTCTGTTGTGTGTACATGCCACATATTCCTACTCTGTTCATCAGTTTTTCATTCAGGTTTTTTCCGTAGCTTAGCTATTGTAATTAATACTGAAATAAAAATGGGAATGCAGGTATAACTTCAAGATCCTGATTTTAATTATCTTGTACATATACCAAGAAATTAAAATGCTGAATCATATAAAAGCTCTACTTTAAATTTTTTGAGGAACCTCCATACTCTTTTACATAGTGACCACACTATTTTATACTTCCACCAAAAGTGTAAAAGGGTTCCAATCTCTCCACTTCCTTGTCAACACTTTTCTTTTGTTTGGTTATAATAGTCATTATAATAGGTGCAAGATAATATGTTGTGATTTTGATTTCTATATCCCTGATGATTAGTGATATTGAGCATCTTTTCATATACCTATTGACCATTTGTATGTCTTCTTTGGAGAAATGTTTAGTTAAGTCCTTTGCTATATTTTAAATCAAGTTATTTGTTTTTGGTTTTGTTTTGTTTGTTTTGTTTTTGGTTTGCTATTGAGTTGAAGGAGTTCCTTACATAATTTGCCTGTTAAACTTCTTATCAGATAATAAATTTTGCAAATATTTTCTCTCATCCTGTGTGTTGCCTTTTCATTTTGTTGATGGTTTCTTTTTCTGTACAGGAGATTTTTTATATAGTCTGACTTCTGTATTTTTACATTTGTTACATGTGTTTTTGTTTCATATCCAGGAGGTCAACCAAGCAGTTTCCTCCTGTATTTTTGTAGGAGTCTTATTGTTACAAGTTATAAGTCTTTTTTCATTTTCAGGGGATTTTTGTATAAAGTATAAAATAAGAAACCAATTTATTTCTTTTGCTTGTGGATATCTAGTTTTTTCACTACCATTTGTCGAAGAGACCATTCTTCCCCAATGTGTGTTTTTGGTACACTTAATGAAGAACAGTTGACAATAGATATGTGAGTTTATTTTTGTACTCCATATTTTGTCCCACTGATCTACATATTTGGCTTTATGACAGTTTCACACTCTTTTGATTACTATAACTTTGTAATCCATTTTAAAATTAGGAAGTGTGATGCTTTCAAGTGTGTTCTACTTTTTCAATGTTAATTTGACTATTTGGGGGTCTTTTGTGGTTCCATATAAATTTAGAATTTTTAAAGTATTTCTGTAAAAAATGCCATTGTGATTTCTTTTTTATACATTATTAGTTATATAACTTAATTAATTGTGCATAAAACATTAAATATGTTAACAGTTTTGAATGCTGAAATTGAACTTATTTTATCATAAAAAAATGACACAAGTCTTTGGATCTTTGGAATGGTACTTCAGACAAAAATAAAATAATTGTCTCAAGATATATGCATCAAAAACCCAGAGTATCAAGATAAAACAAAGTTTCATGGTACTTTGTGGGTCTTCAATC